>DWNE01000365.1:0-30864 GCA_018249875.1 Cecropterus toxeus | reverse complement strand
TTTCTCATGGATGCCCTTGTCAAAACTGAACCAAATTAAAATGGGACCCAACTGTAAGCAACACCTTTCAAATAAAATAAAAATTATCAAAATCGGTCCACTCTAACCATCCATTTCGATGTATCAAACGTACAAAAAAAATACAGACGAATTGAGTACCTCCTCCTTTTGGAAGTCGGTTAAAAATAGCACATTTTGAGGATATGTTTCTTCTTCATACATTATAGAGGGAGGTGAGAACCGACGAGAGGAGACGAAATAGAAATGAGGGTTGACATTTTTTTATGAAAAAAGTAATATATGTTCTTCGGTGGAGTTGAATTTAATGATATACACGTGTAAGTTGCCAAAAATAGGGATGTGGCTTTCGAATACGATATGTTATCGCTTTATACATAAAAACCATAAACCAAAAACCATAAGATTTTTTTTGCTTTGTGCATTATTAAGGAGTTTTTATGATACTGAAATAAGTCCTATTTTCTAAGATTGTTTCTATCTGAACGGTTATCATAAATCTTTTCCTTCTCTTCTCGTAGATGTTAAAATTCAGTTACATCAACACCTAATACGGTCACCAAAAATATATTAAGAATTTATTTCTCCTCATAATTTATTTTTTACAAACAAAATTCTGTTTCTTTCTTATCACTCACTTATACTCCGAACTAATAATAGTAAAAATGTATTCTACTCCTCTCCCTCCTGTTCTCTGTCTCTCTCATCTCCTGATCGTATTGGTAACGTATCATGGACAAAGCAAATGCCGATTACTATTTCAAAATAATTTCAGAACCCTGTTCTCAATACAATAGTTTACAATTCCTAATATACCCGCAGTCAAAGTACATATTTCTGTCGAGTCAGCTGGACGGCTTCCAAGCTATCTAGTGAAGTGTCAAACACAACGTAGCGAATCCATGTTATTGTATATTGACGATAACGTTTGTCATACATGTCGTGGGGTATCCAGGTGATTGGCGAACGATGTGTAGAATTCATCCAATGCCGCGCTGTATGTAATGTAGATCCTACTTTTCAATATTATTGAAGAACCAAAGAAGCATGCATTCCACCTGAATGCAATGAAATCCTTCCTTCCGTCCATGTAATGGACCTTAAATTAGAAGAAAATTCTACCTAACGTAAGCCGCTACCCATGAGTATCAAGTTGAAATGTCTCGGTTAAGTATGATTGCGTTACCATACCCTTCAATCCACAATAACGCAACAGTTAACGTTGTTGTTATTAGACAGCATATATGTGTCAATGGTACCTTAGGAGTCGAATCATTATTGTCTATAAAAAGGTATTAGAATGGATCGTCATTTGTGGTTTGTATATTTTTTTCTAGCAGTAGTAGTAGTAGTAGCGTCTGTCTGTATCAATCCGTAAAGTCCTTGGCATAATTTAATTATAAACGGATTAGTTATTCAATTAGCTATTGCAATTACTAAGATGTAAATAAAATATATTTAAAAGAATAAGTATGTGGAGCTGTGTGCCGATCCTCAATGGCATCATTACATCAATGTCGTAGGAGGTGACGTAGAAGGATAAAGCCCTGGATATGGCCAGCAGCGTCTTTTTGTGTAATGTGTATTTCCTGTGTATCTTCAGCTGCAGTTATCAACATGCATGTCAGGTGCGGCGACTATAGGGAAAATAACCATTAGGAAAAGCCTATATCCAGCGATGTACTTCAAACTACTGATGGATTGGTAATATGATACACACACGGAGCAACTCTTCTATAATCGTATTATCAAGAAGTGGACTGTACACTTCACAAAATGCCATACAACGTCAGGACAGCTGGATCATAAGTAGGCATTTAGAATAACTGGTGCCAACTCTTCCTTTCATTTGTCTGGACAATAGCGAAATTTATTGTCAATTCAGTCACAATTTATAACTGAAGGTCAATATGCAAAATCGATGTGATATTCAAATATTTATGGTAAAACTAACGACATTTACAATAAATAGGGGCCACAAGGGCATTGTAGAGACCGATTTTGTACTGCTTTTTGATTCTTGTTTGAACAAGTTTTGCATTAAGCCTTTGTTTACGGTTTCATATCGAGTATATAAATATTGACTGAGTAGACGGAGCTCTGAGCAGATTGGTTAAATTTATTCACTCGTAAAGGTTCAGTAATAACAAGCCCTGATGTCTCATCAAATATTTCTTTCTATACATTCAAAAAAAAATTGACGTCGTCAAAAGTCATCTTATGACATCCACACTAAAACAAATATTGTGACTATCAGGATTAGTAGTGTAATCTTCTACTAGTACTACTTACACGGATAATAAATGTATATACCTAATGATTTTTAATTCCAACCTGTGACTTGGTTGATTCCGTGGTTTGTTTCTTAGAGGATGACTTTTAAATAATTCTTTCTTAGTGCTTTGGCAAAGGGGGATTTCCCGGTGCTCTTAATTCGGAGTTTGAATAAATGTAGGATATTAAAAAACTTCGATAGCGTGATTCAGAACATAGTGGCATCATTTCTTGATGAGATCCCCATCTCGTCAAGAGATGGCGCCAAAATGCTCTGGGTGAGCTAGCTGTATGCAACGTAAAGAACTGAATGTATACCCATATGGTTAAATTATGAATTACCTTTCAGTTACTCCATGGCAAGAGCTATATTAAGCATAATACAGCTATGTATGTAATTGCACTATAGTATAATTTTAGCAAAAAAGTAATATTTCCAAATTGTCAGTATGTGTCTCTGTGTTGGTTTACTGGCGAAGTAAAGCTTGGCTGAGGGTTATTTACCGCCTCGAATATGAAAAAGGATTTACTAATGTGACCGCAAAATTATAAATTAATCCTGCCCTCATAAAGGGCCGACTCAACGCTAAGGGCCACAATAATTCACTCGTGTATGAGCCACTCACCTCAATTTAACTTTTGCCATGAAACGGCGGGAGGAACGGCATCACCTTTGATGCTGTATAATTATTAAAAGTAAATTTGTAACGTACCTTTAAACATTTACAAATAATTCACAGTTTGTATTAGGCAAAACGTAATTAAAATGGTAAATATACAAAATTGTCTTTTAGAGAAATTAATTACGTTATTATGTTATTATAACTTAGAGTATCATTCGTGGAAAAAGTTAATGGAAATGGAAATTAAACAAATCAGTACAAAACAAATAAACGGCTCTACTGCTACGTACTACTGTTACTGCTTTCCTCTTGGAGTGATAACGGTCAAGAAAACTGGCAAGTGTGAGTCAGAAAACTAAATTCCTATGGAAATCGGTGATCAGAAGCTGCATAGGTGACCACTAGACTGATGCTCGCTCCGTGTTTTCGAGGACAAATTGATTACTGTTGATTGATTGATTGACAAATTGTTACTGATCTCCACTAATTATGAGGAGATACTTGATGGAATCATGTATCATAGATAGTGTGCGTCAGAAGGGTTACATAAAAGTTAAATTTTCAGGTCGAGTTGCCCAGGTGGTAGAGCCAGTGTAGTTCGACCGGGGAGGTGTAGAACCTCCCCATCACATCTATTTCTAGCGTGAAACAGTTTTTGCGTTTCGTTGGATGGCTGTAGTTGTCGGCTCACTATATACGAGGCGACCATCTCAGTCTTGGGGAGTAGCAACGTATCTCCGATCGACTTTATATACATCCTCTGTTCTAAATGAAGTTTCTTACAGATGTCCATGGGCAGCAGTAATCACGTACCATCAGGTAGACTGGATACTCGTTTCCTACTTCAATCTGTTAAAAAAAAGGTCAAAACTACGTCGTGGACACACAAAGACGAATACACAGACAGAACAGAACGGAAATCTAAACTCATCATTCACATTTCTGTCTGGCCGGGGATTGAACCCGGGACCCACTGCGTGTCAGACCGGTATGGTGACCGCTTCCCCACACGGGTCGTAATAATTAGTAGTTTAATTCAATAGAAATAATTTCAAATATGCTTACTGAAATCTACCTCAACACATCGATGATCATTAATCAAACAATAAACGTGGTATTAATTAAACATTCCCATAATAAGCGCGACATTCATTAAACAAACGCATGATGAAACAATGCAACTCTTTGTTAGCTGCCATATACCGGCACTGAATTACTACCCTGGACATTCATAGTAAAATCATTCCTCTGTAACTCTATTTAATGCAAATTTAACGTAGACAGATAATGACAAATGGCTTTTATTATATTTGAGCCATGTTTTTCGCGAGAAATTTACCAATTTCATTTGACAGTTACGTACATTAAGTATTGAATGCGAAAATAATAATATTATTTCCAGCCTTCTAATGTCACCATTTATCATACAATTTATATTTTAAGCGTTATCGTAAATATGATATTTACTGGACGAAATTGCGGATACTTCCTATTTTGTGATTTACAGTAGAATTTTCGAAGTAATTTCATGTGTAAAATAGCGTAAATATGCGTTTCAAAGAAAATAAACATCCAATTTTTGGTTTCCAGCATGATGAAACATGTCCCATGGCTACACAATTTTTAGAAAAGTCACTCATATAACTAAGGAAAAAAGACGGATGTTTTTATTGATATTACACAACATAAAAACACAATTCCCACTGTTAAAATATTTTCCTTTGTCTGTCTTTCAGGATGAAAACTAGAATATATATATATGTATAAACAAAATAAGAATAATAATAAATGTAATCGTGAAAGCTTGCGAGTTTTGCTTACGGCGAACTCGGGTACGGATATGAAACTGCAAACTGTGAGCAAATATGAGGATTGCTGTCGCAAATGCAGCGCGTAGTGTTTGCAAGGATGAAACATTCTCGAGTTACAGGAGTTTTTGAGTTACAAATAATATGTTTTTGTATTTTATGTGAATAGCCAAGAATATCCAATGATACGTATTGTCTTCCACGCTAGTGGTTTGCACTATTTTACCCGACTACGGCGAAAGGAAATTTATAAATAAATTTAAAATTCGAGTGTATAATTATGTATTAATAACTTTGGTACAGGTTTATGGCCTGAAATTATTTTGTAGAAATGTATTAATACACAGTCATATAATATTATGAGCTATTACAAAAGCATGTTTTAATTGTATTTTTAATTGAAAGAAAATTATATAAAACAATAAAATGAAACGGTGTCCTCAGATCATAACAATATTCATATTACATTGCAAATTGCAACTTTAAACTGAGCTGTGCAGTAAACTGTTTTAAAAGCGTATTTCACACGTATTTTCATTTAATGAGACAAGCACGTTTTATGAACGTTTGGTATGAATTTAATGTAATGTTATAATGTTTATATGAGAAATGTATTTAATTCGTAATTGATATTATGACTGCGAGGAAAACCAAAATATACGTTGATATCATTACGGTCGCAATGATATGACTATGACAAATGCAAAATATCATTATTATGAAAGTCTTCGGTACATTGTTTGATAATACAGACATTATTTTGTTTGGCAAAGTATTGTGCAGTACACAAGGTAGAACTGATTGTTTATTTAAGTAGCAAACGTTCATTTAGTCCACCTGATGGTAAGAAGCCACTCCAGTCACAGACCGGTATGGTGACCGCTCCGCCACGCGGGTTGTCAAAATATAACTATTTTGCATAAAGATGTTCATTTGCGGCAGCGGTCATTTACCACCTGGTGGACTGATCTTTGTTTGCTACTTTTAACCGACTTCATATCTTATAAAATACCTCCTCCTCTTTTTTCAAAGCAAAGAAAAAATCTCTTTAGTTACAAATCCTTATTAACACTTCGTCGTTCATTTGAACGTTTAAATATAACACTACAACTGTGCGATTATTAAGGAAACCTCTTAATGAGTTTAATCTATCTTTTCTACTCGATTTAATAAAACGTTCCTAAGAAGTATCGAACTATCATCTTATAAAGGCAATTAAGCTAAAAGACTTCTCAGTCGGCAGGAGTGAAAATTCAATATATAATGACTTTAGCATGTTTCTGTGGGTAATTAAAGGCAATTCCACTGCGCTGTGAAAAAAATCTAGATCTCTTCAGCTGTTTTAACCCTCACTGATTGTAAGTAAAGAGGCTATTTGGAGATTGGATAGAAACAAAAGTCATTTACTAAATCATTGTAAGTTTTGCAGAAACAAACGGGAGAAGTATAAACAATTAAATACAGTCAAAGATTTATTGTTCGTATATGTTGCTGACTAAGCAATATCATTACAAAAATCAAAACGTTGACCGTGCACCGCCACTCAGATACTTACTTACTTACATTATTTTTGTAAAAGGTTCAATTATGGAAGGCATTTCATTAATCAAATTCGTTGCGTATCCCGCTGTTACAAAGGCCACAACACATTTCCGCCTTCCACGTTGTTTCAGTAAAAGGTTGGACTAAATTCAGCCGTCTTAATATACTGTTGTTACTTATATGTAAGCAGCTTCAAATAATTCTTCAATTAGAACAAAGGTTCTATCTATAGTCGATCACAGATGCGATAGGTAATACTCCCGAAAACTGAGATGGTCGTCTCAAATATAATTAAGCCAGCAATCACACCCTTCCACCGAAACAAAAGAACTGGTTCACTCTAGAAATAAGTATGATAATGTGTGATAGATAGATGGATCCTCCCCGGTCGAACTACACTAGTTCTTTCACCTGGAAAAATCGCTAAAATTCTACTAAAAATAGGAACAGACCACAGTTAATATGTTCACAACTGCCTAAGAAAACCTCGCAGTAAATCAAGGAAAGTTTTCGAAAACCTTTTTTGAACAAGCCACTTTTCATTCTCCGCGCCAGGGTAATGCCGTTGAACAGCGGGCGGTTGAATTTGCATAATCAACGCGCGGCTTTGTTTGAACACAAACATGCGGCAAGTTTTGCGTTCTTGAGATGATTGCTGTTCGCTCTAAAAAATTTTTTCTGCCCTACTTCATCACGGAATTGATGCAATGTGAAGCGTAGCTATAGTGAACTGAATGCTGAATCATTCCCTTGTTTCTGCCGAGGCAGTAAGAGGTATTTAGATGATAAGTTCTTATATAAATCGCATCTCCACCTTGAAACCACTATAAATTACCAGTAAAGGTTAAGAAATTCAATATCACGAACGGAAACTTCTGTGCTTTAAACTCACATCGATGGGATATTAATTTATGTACACTGGTAATTTTATTTCATACCGATATCGTAGGGGTGCATCAAAACTTGGTTCTCCTTATTTATTCTATCACCTTTTTATAGCCAGTCGAAAAGCTTATGCTAGTTTTGGGTGTTTATGTTGCTGTGTGCATATCACCCACTACAGAGAGTGGTAAGTAAGTGACGTCGGTAGCAGACAATGTTATATGTGTGCATGTGCGTGTGCCATATTGCAATAGAAGCAAATTGGCATCCAGGTCCGATAGTAGGTGGATTAGTATCCTCTTCACTGAAGTTCCGGAATTAGAATAGGGCTACGGTATCTCCTGTCTGTCGTTGAGGCGACTAAAAGGGGCTACCGGGGTTGCGGGCGGCAAGAGTGGGAACTCAAACCGTCCAGCCAGGCGACTCCGGGAAAGACGACAGAACTTTCTACAACGCTCTTACCCTCGTTCTATATCGTTCGTAACATTCATTAAAAATACTGAATGTATGGCATGTACTGTTATTAAACAGGATTGGTGTATTTCCAACAACGAAATAAGGATTGAATTACTCAAGTGTGCCCGAACGTTTCCAATTACCGAAAATGGAGGCGGACGTACATAATTAGATTATGTACGACTCGAGTGTTCAAGTAATTTGAATGTGGTATTTTGTGTAAAATTGTATACAGGGGAAATTTCGATAATTTAAAATGTGTTTTTTTTTGCATCAACCACCCAAGTGAGGTGCTGGGCCCACCGCACCGTCTAATCTTTACGATCGTATGCGACTATACATACCGCCGTCCTTTCGAGGGTCGATTGGCTGGAGCTACGAGCACCCACATTTGCCATCCTCAACCCCGGAAGCTGCCTCTTACGACAGGCAGGGATTCCGTAGTCCTATTCTACTCCCGAAACTATTGTTCATGATCGTTAGTAACCAGTTAACTTAAACTAACAAACCATAAGTAGAATAGTTTCAAACCTAAAGCCGATTACAAATGATTAGATAGTCTTTCTTCTTTACTTTATTGAGCCTACTTGATTAACATAGAACCCGGAACATTCGATTTTAGTCTTTTATTGCAACCGCATTATTCCTGTGAGATACTACAGAGGTTTGTATTATTTGTAATTCACAAGTGAATTACCAAGAATATTTTAACATCTTTAAGAATTTTTTAAGGGAAGATATGTCTCATGATGCCAGACCACCAGCGAAATAACATAGATTCATCGGGAAGATTTAAGTCGTAAGTATTAAATGAAATTGCGTTGCTACGACGCTGTAAATTTACCTAAATCAACTAATTCAGAAATAATAAAGAAATTATAATAATGCATGAGATTTCATTGTGATTCAATTCGAATAAATAAAAATCAAACACGCGTTTATTTCCTGTCTTACTTACAGCTGAAGATAAATCATGTAGATAATTGTTTATTCAGACTCAGTTGCCAAACGTATCATCACACCTACTGACGTACCTTTTAATTTGAGCTTCAGAACCCGGCGCCAGCGTTACACACTAAATTAATTATGGCCCTCGTTTTGCATTAAGATGAAATTTGAGATAAAGTCTCGAGGATACACTTGTAAAAATAGCTTTGATCGCAGAAATTACGGATCTTAATTACGCAATTCTCGAATTTTCTTACGCGTGCTGATCATATTTCTATAGGTAACAAGCTATATAAATAATACCTTGGACTGTATGAACCTTTATACATACTTTATGTTTGTTTTTTTCACTTAATTGCGTCAGAATGAGGGTAACGTTTTTCGAGCGTATGTATACCGATTTTCTTTGCACGTTCTATAGCTCATAATATAACTTTGCCCAAAATATAACGGGTATATAATTTTGAATTTGGCGTCTATGTATAGTAATGTTGGATTATTTTTTTGATTTTATGACTTGACCTTGAAGCAGGAATTCAATTAGAATATTCTTCAAAGATCTAATCTATTTTTTCTGATCATTGATCAATACAGAAAAGTTTATAGGACTATAGGATGTTTCAAATGGACACCTAATGCAATAAGAAGTAAGTATGGCGGAGTTATCTCCCCGATTAAAACCTATTCATACTATCACCTTTTAAATTTTATTTTTTCCACTTTAATTAATGAAAACCTTCATTTAAAACAAATTTTATTATTCATCTAAATATAAGCTGTAATCAGACAACCCGCGTGGCGGAGCGGTCACCATACCGGTCTGACGCGCAGTGGGTCCCGGGTTCGATTTCCGGCCAGACAGATAAATATGAACGATGAGTTTAGGTTTCTGTTTTGGGTCTGGGTGTTTATGTATTCGTCCTTGTGTTTCCATGGCACCTACGACACTGCGTGTTGCGTCGCGGAACTCAAAACATTCGCGGCAATGATAATACGGGTTATGAGCGGCCATAAAATAATTGTAATTGTTTCCAACCGGACTGAGGTGGATGAAACTCTTAATGAGTGCAGGGCTGGCGGGCGTGCGGGGAACAGCAGCGCGTAATGAGAATATCCTTTATTTGGCATCCTTCACGTGCTGCTGCTTCACTTCTCTGGTTTATTGCGTAATGACTTTTATCATTAAATGTAGGTAAACAATGCAGTTAACCCAGTTATCCTACTGAGAATTCTTTGACGTATTATACTGTGGATGCAGTTATCTAAATAAGCGGTTATTTGTTCGGTTTGAGCACCCATTGCTATTTCAGCTTACTAATTCCAAGAGATATGTCGGTAACATACGTTCTCCCACAGATTTCATCATTATAAATTTTGTCGTGTAAGGAATTTTTATTTCATTTAATGACAACCCTGACGAAATTTCAGGTCGGAAGTTCAGATAATCCAACATTATTAGTCTCACTGATGTTTCGGCGACGTCGTTAGTTATAACGACGCGTCGTTACTTTTCAACGTTATTGCTTTAAACATAAATTTAATAATATAATTTAAAAATAAATTACAGCGTCCGTTCTTTTCCTGCATTTTGTTGTATTTCTAATGAATCTGCCTTTTACTTTATTTCCTGTGCCGTATGAACCAGCAAATGAAGGAAACACTTTAGTTCATCTCATTACTGAATACGGTGTAGCGGGTGACACGCTGCAGTTATACGCAAGGGGACTGTGTAGCTATGAATTAACAACTGCTTTCCAAAGTTTCCAATTAAGAGTAATCTACAAGGGACAAAGAACAGGAGCATAACTTCTGATTTCCAGTCAGAATTCATGTAGTAAAAATTAATCCTTTGGTGAATGAAAACTCGCATTATTAATGGAATTCTATTTTCAAATGTTGCATATTATTAATTTTATGTAATAGGTTGCAGAGTTCGTTTTGCTTACAATGTACGTAAATATGAACGTACGTGGGTTTGAGTTCATCACCAAATTATTATTTTCTTCTGTTCAGGCCAAACTGTTTAACATTAATTTAACATTAAATAATTTTGACAACGCTACTTTTTATTACTATGAAATCTTACTAATATAAGAATTTTAGTTATCAGGATGTATGTGTTTAATTAATTTTTTAAGCAAAAACTTCTAGAGGGATTTCGTAATAAAATTAGTATCTACTGTTTCATTTGGACATTTCCGGAAACGTGCGTAGTTTTGAACTTTTAATAAATATCCAAAAAGTACTAAAATAATAGCATTCCAAATTTCTTATAGTTTATATGCAAATTAATCCCTTATTCGGGCGATCCATTCTATGTACTAACAAGCTAAATGTTTAAGAAGCGTATGCACCATAGTATCTTGTTTCCTTAATTCGTCCGCTTCTCGATTGCTTAGTTTACGGCAATTTATATACGAGTCTTACGTCGAGTTTTAGCGCGGAGCCTTTCACTTTGAGTAATTGCAGCTTTTGACTGAAGCACTAATTCTAATTAATGAAATCTGGATCAATGTGATGATGTGAGTATTCATTTCTAAGTAAATGTTGTTTATGAACTGAAAAATAGTTTTATTACAAAGCGTCGTAATATGAAAAGATGATCACTAAGATTCGCAGAGAGTTCCGTATACAGTTCCGTGAAAAATATAAATATACGTGAAATATGTATGTAGATTTCTCGCCTGAGTCTAAAAGTAAATGTAAATAACTGTCGTTGTATATGTTTACATAAATCAAATAACGAAGTATATAATTCCTAGTGTACGATATAGTGGAAAACATGTTCCAATTCAACATTTGTAGGGAACATTAAGTTGCATCTGCTAAAAGCCTAAATGTTTATGAACCCTGAGCGCTAGTATCTAGTTCCCGTCGTCGCTCGATTGCTTAGTTTAATGCAATTTATATATTTCGCCTTGTAGTGATTTGCTTGAGTAATTAGTACATTTGGGCGTAGCACTGCGATCATTTTAATTCATAAATCAGTGTGACCAAAAAAGTACTTTATTGTTAATATTTACGTTACTATAGTAAAATTCATATTCATTGAATGCGAATAATCTGTAATTTTTAGATCTGTTCGTATTCTATTATAAATATTAGGCATCGTTATATCCATCCATTGAACCAACATTGAGGAAAAATCGTTGGACGGTTGTAATGAAGAGCGATTTGAGAATCAATGAACTACGAAGGCACGATGCAAAGACAGGAAAATGTAGAGGAAGGCTTGGAAATTAAGAACTTGAAAGTCATCGACTATAATGTGGCAACACGCATTATCTCTCGATTGGGTTACAATATCTATACTAATATTTTAAAGTAGTAGAGTTTGTTTGGTTGAACGCGCTAATATCAGGTACTACTGATTCGAATTGACAAATTGTTTTCGTGTTGAATAGTAAATTTATCGAGGAAGGCTTTAGGCTATATAACATCACGCTATTTTTGTTTGTTTTTTAAGAGATTGTTCTCTAATAAACGCGGATGAAACTGCGTGGCACGGCTTATAGTGTGTATAGATTGTATTGTGGCAAGTATATTATTTAAAAACGAAAAAGAAGCGAAAGCCTAGTGGTTAGAAATTACTCGGAGCGAATTTTCTCACGCTGTCATTAAATGGGGCTCTTCAAAAAAGATGCGAAAAGGGCTCTCCTTTAAAGTCCATGCATTATTGTAATAAAAAATATAAAATTTTATTTCTTAGCAGGCTTAACAAATTACTGCAAGATGGCATTGTATTTCCCTAACAAAGGTACTGGTAATATCGATTTGTATTAGAAGAATGTCTTACGTAATAATACGTTGTAATACGCAAAGGGGCGCGATTTGAACATCGATTTCTCCCTCCGCGGGCTCGAGGTGACTTATCGTTTAGGGCGTTATCACAATCGCGATTTACGAGTGTGTTCCGAGTGATATCAACGTATTCGCAGAGTTTGCTTCAAAGCGAGGTGAGTAGGGCTGCCAGAAACACATACATAGGGCTGGGTCCTTGTTAATATATAAAATGTTAACTCGTGGGCTGTTTGTTTATAAAATTGACGTATAAAGTTGCTTTTTAATTACAGGTACCTAGTGGAAGTAAATATAAGTGAGGGAAGTAATGTAATCTTAAAAAGTTTAAACAATTCAATGTTATTAATGGCTTTTGGCGGTTTTGGAATCCGAAATGTGAATTGTTTTTGTCCATATACAAGTCAGATATGACACTGCAAAAAACCATAGGAAAACCAGATTGTATGGTATTGGTGTCCAATAACAATACAATAAGGTCTGGCGGCCTTGAGGATATTTTTTTAAATACGCGATTGGTGTTGACTTTCTTTAAGCACAATTACCCATTATTCTTACGCGACCCTGATAAGGTCCTAAAGTATGATGGAAAAAGTGTGTGTGTTTTCATTTGTGTAATAATATACCTTGAACTAGTTTCGATTTTATGCCTAATAAAGTCTGAAATATTAATCATAGTAGTTTGTGTTTTCATCGCAATATTGCGACATGACGAACCTAAATATTTGTTTTGGATCTTATTTCCAGTTAAGACCGCATAGTCTAGAAATGTTAGTAATAAATACGTTCTAAACGTAGCGTCCTTTCGCAATAGCCGCGTGGATAGTATACGGGATTTGCATTTATGCGCTTTTGATGGCCGCAAGAGATCGAGCGAGCAATTAGCGCGGAGTTCAGGGAAGCAAATGTGGGATACCTGATAATGTGATTTACGTAGCAACGTTGTTTCATCAAAGTCATGGTTTCAAGTTCTCCGAAAATTCATAGGTCTTTGAATTTTGTCAAGTCTGAATATTATAACAGACTTACATCCTTAACACTTATTTACCTTACAGTGAATGCTGTTAGTGTTTTATTACAAGGTTATCATGTTTTGGAAATCCTTTAGGCTCTCCAAACGATTTGAATGAATTGTAAATTAGGAAGGATACGTACCCATCGTGTGATATATTATGCCACATCATGCTGGGCTAATCGATCAGCCCATCAACAAAAGTCTTCCTACACCATTGAAACTGAGGCTAAGCACTGCAATACCCATTCAAATAATAGCTCAATAGCTATCAGCAATTATGCAAAAAAATAGTGTAGTGTGTTGCTTTCAGTGATTTTATATTTCGCTTCTGTGTTTGGAAGCAATACGTTGACCCTATTTATTTAGCGTCTAAAGTAAATCAATCAAAAAAGGTAAAACGTGGCTCGACTTTTTTATTGTCATAACATAGAACCAAAAGGAAAATAGTATAGAAACAAATCAGCGAAAGTCACGCGCAAGGAACGAGACAAAACCTGTAATAGTTGTCCGTAACGTGAGTCCTTGTATACGAGACGCAGAATAAGACGATTGACAAAGTATTTCGAAAGCTATTCTAAGCGAAGGAAAGTTTAAAATTTCCTGGACCAGTCTTTCAATGGAGTGGATTTAAAGCCCGTGATGAACATACGATATCACAATCTCTTGCAGACGTAGAGTTCAGTTTACTCTACTTTTCCCCTGAATAGACGGTGTTCCAATCCTACTGACGAGTTGTTTTCGGATGCTACTGTGAATTGAGCGACACTGAACCATATTTATATTATCTGAGTCATCAATTTCATGCCAGTATCTACAGTATACAGATATGTCGTAAATATAGTGATGTTTAAAATGTTTTAAAAAAATCAGTAAATGTTTTTAGGCATTTCAAATCAATACCATGAAATACTTTTTACTTACTTTTACATATATAATGCTATAATGAATGAAATTTAACGAGCAAGAAATTAAATTCCGTTCCGAAACATGTTCCGAAGTGGTGAGATTTTGTAAAAGTTCAAAAATTCTGTAGAAATATAGTTTTTGTAAAGAGTTTTAAATTTCAACTTAAGAGTATATTCTTGTAATCTCTGAAAAAAGTGTCACGAATCGCTTATAGACTTTTTAAAATATCAATACGAACTCATACCGAAGTTTGTTTAGAAATTATTGCATTATCTATATACTAGGCCATGTGTGTCATAAATTATCTAAATACTGTGCCATCTTTTTCAAAACTTTAATTAAAATCCGACCATCAACTACGATATGAAATAAAAACGTGTAGGTATGATTTCTATTTTGTAACGTAAGAAAGGCATTTATTTTATTATAATAATAAATACGTAGCCTAAAAGTAAATACATATAAAGTAAACTGTTGCGGAAACAAGATAAATATACATCTCACGAACTTGCAAAATCAACAACTCGTCAGAAGGTTAACGTATCCATAAATGTTGCTTCTTCAGGAACCGGGATGGAATCTTAATGTCATTATACGCGGTTACACGTTTTCCTCAAAACGCAAGCTCGAGCTTGGGGAAACGGATTGCTCCATTGAGCTTGAGCGTAATGAGGGGGAGGCGAAGTGTGAATTAGGGAATGTCAGGAGTGTGCACGAATGTCACCGCAGATGGCACGTTGTTGAACGTAATCAAGTGAATAATAACGCGAATGAATCTATTTTATTGGTATTTTGACGAAATCTTCTGTAGTTCTGATTAATTGAATTGTTTTATAGGCGAAACTACTATTTAAAAACTTTTATTATGTAAGTTTATTTTCAAGTTGGTGTGAATGTAAAATATCGCAAAATATTCCACTCTAGACAACCTAACCTGCATTTAAGCAAGAATTTCAAAAGATCCTTGTATGGCAAAGATAAACAAAACAAAATGCTTTTTGAAAAATAATTCATTGGGAATTAAAGCTAGGGATTAAATCTCGTATGAAATAGATCCCAACTACGAGTATGAAGTAACAGCCTTCATACTTTACATCTTAATATAACAATCAACAACGACTTTTATGTCGTACAATAGTAGTGTACAAATATTTAGTTCAAGCGAACATCGTTCAAAACTAAGCCTTTGTCATTTTAGTATAGGAGAGAAAACGGTGTGAAGGTTTAACGAGCGTCACAAGTCGCTCCGAACATCTGTCGAAGGCATTTGCTTTGTAAACAACCTACATTTCTATTACAAGTTGCTGCGCTGGAAAAATACTCTGTTTCAGCGTGGTTTAGAACTTTTGCGACTCCACAGCAAATATGCAAAGTTTCTTATATTGTCTGGTTAGTTTTAAAATTGTTATACATAAAACATTATATTTTTATTAAATTGAACTTGCTTATCATTTATTTTATTATTATTTCTGTGCACTATACTATTGTGAACAGTGATATCAACTAATAATAAGTAATACAACGCATATTTTGATGCCCTGAGAACCAAAACTTTATGTTCAATATTGTAGGAGAAAATTGTAGGGAAAGGGAAACTATTTATTACCTAAGAAATTATTTATATTATAAATTGAGCGATAATTAACATAACGTTAACAATAACTTTGTTAAAGGTAAGTATAATGGGTTAAAATTAAAATTATATTATAAAAACAAACCAAACCCATGAAACAAAATTGCAAATGTAAATAATAAGTAAAGGTATTTAAACGGTTCCAAAATGTATTCTTAGGAAGGCCACAATGTAGTTAACCAATTGGTGGAAAACTGGGTGTAAAGAATTCTATTCCTATTACAAGCGTTTAAGACTACTTACCAGGAAGCCCCGACTACTAGTTTTTAAGGGTTTTCCTAAATATTTTTTTTTCATTTTTAGGGTTCCGTAGCCAAATGGCGAAAATCGGAATCCTTATAGATTCGTCATGTCTGTCTGTCCGTCCGTCCGTCTGTCCGTTTGTCCGTCTGTCCTTCTGTCCGTCTGTCCGTCTGTCCGTCTGTCCGTTTGTCCGTCTATCCGTCTGTCCGTCTGTCCGTCTGTCCGTCTGTTCATCTGTCCGTAGGTCACAGCTATTTTATTCGGAAACTATTAAGACTACAAAGTTGAAACTTGGTAGATAAGCGTATTCTGCAAACCGCTTTGCGAATTATGTACGAAAAATAAAAAATGTATTAAATTTAGGGGGGGCTCCCCATACATGGAACTGATACTCAAAAATTTTTTCCATCTTACCTACACATGTGGGGTATCTATAGAAAGATCTTCCAAAATGGCATAAGTTTTCTAAAACCATTTTTTCTCAAAGTCGATTGTTTGAGAGATACTCGTAAGTCTCAGCCGAATCTCAACAAAGCGGCATAACTCGAAGGGCCGTTTCCGCTGACTTACGACGACATGCTCCTGTTTCCCTTTCATGGTCCCAGATTCTGTTTGGGAGTTCAACAATTCTTGTAGATTTTAAAACTTTTATTCCATATAAAATTTCTTGGCTTATTATGATTAGTAGAATTTCTATATAAATCGTATATGTTAAAAAATTCAACGAAGAAATTATAAATAATACAATTATGTAAGAGATTTTTTTGAGAGAGAGAGAGAGAGACAATTTTTTGTTTTGTGAATGGATTTCCAGTTATTTTTCTGTCAATTCTGGATTTGTCTAAGTTGTGGAGTGGAGTTTCGAGAAATTCCCTGGACGATTCGTTTTGCACCGCCAAGTTCTAAATCGTAGTTATTAATATAATGAATTATCAAGAGACTTCTGTAACCATCGTTGTATCATATATTATGTTACAACATATACTTTAAATAATGTTTATATAATTTATTCATTATCGATGCTCTTATAACTCGATATACTCGATAAAGTGCTCAGATAACACATAAGGAAAATATTTCCACTGCCTTACAGCATATTTCCTATATGCTGTAAGGCAGTGGATTTCATATAACCTTTTCAGTGAATATGGGAGTTGCGTTGTAAACATCTTTTTTATGTATATTTATGAAACTAAAGCAGAAAACGAGAATGCAGTAAGCCTAATAGCAATCATTGAGTATTGCAGCTATTAATGAAGACTTATGATTGGATAGCCGCGGTTTCATGGCTATCTTTTTGTATTTAAATTAAAGTACCAATAGAAACAATGGTGTTAATATTGTTGTCATGAGACAGAAACAAGTGGATAACTAGTGCTGTTTTCACCGATTTACTAAGGAACCTACAACCAGGTAAATGTATTGAAGCATGAATGTATTGAAATTTGACCGTAATACTTGGATGTTACGTCCTTACTTTTCAGTATACATATACAAAGTGAGTCCATTAATTTGAGACTGAGGTTCCAGTTCTATTTCTTTAAAAACTTTGTCAACAAACACCTAGCGTTCAATTGTTTTTCCACCATCCGTATTCTGTTGGTTGAAAAACAGCGAAGCGAAACTGCGAAGTGGTTCTGCAATACTCATCGCCGTAATAATGATCACGCACATAAACTTTATGTTAATGTCTCGATGTCACGTCGAAGGAATTCCAGCTCTACGGTACACGTTTACTACAATACAATTTTCAGTGCCTTTAAGCGTATTGCTGGTTCGAATATTTCAAGCGTGTTGTGGAGTTCGACTTGCCACACCTCGTATTGTTCGTACCAACAGTAGCGACGGTGACTTAGAGTTTGACAAATTTTATTAAGTCATTCTTTAAGTCATTCGAATTTTATTAATTTATATTTTTAAATCGAATTACAACCGTTTCAAACTCCCCACATTTGTTTCAAATTTAGATCAAAGTGCATAAATTTAGAAGTCTATGCAAAGAGCAAAGTGTTAAGTGTAAAAGAAAACAGTTGAACTGGACATAAAAAATAAAATTAAAATTTAGGGTGTTTATAAATGATAAGACACATAATATAAAACGCTTCCGACATTTATTAAAACAGAACACAAATAATATAGCGCAGGAAACGCAAGTAAAAGATTCACTGTAAAAATAATGGAAACAAGCAAAGATTTATGCATTCTCTTAAGTCTTTTAAGTTTCTACTGAAATAACGAGAAAGAAAATCATACTGAGGGCTCTTCGTTCAGAGGAATGCCCGATGTCCGTTACTTGTTCTAAGTATATCAAGAATATGCATTGAACATTTATATTGATATGAGAAAACTATAATTACCTATATATTAACATCATTACAAATAGGAACAAAATAGAAACATATGTTGTTAAAAATCCATCATAAGATGTAATAACAATATATTTCTTGGAAAAAATCGTATCTAATCTATACAAATCTCTTCTGCTCATTCTTCTAATTCCCAACAATTTATCGAGATATTTCTCTCTGTCAAATATCATGTTGATGGTTACATAATCTGAAAGATGATCTTCTCCCTGAAATTTACGGTGACATTCTATAGATCTCCCTGGACACCTGTTGGCATTTCACTTCTCATTATGCTCACATGGGAAGAATGAGGTAATTCATCGTGGCTTAACCTTTCTCGTTATTAATTTGGTAACTTTGGAATATTTTACCTTATTACTATCATTCAATATAGACTGGATAATATATTTTATTTAAATTATATGCTAATTTATACACATTTGGAATAAAATTAGAGTAAGTAATTATAATTTGCAGCTGGAATAATTAACTCTTACCTATATATATCTTTACTATCGAATATAACTAAACGACCGAAACTGATGTCAACTTGTATAGTCACGCGGCGTCTTTTGTAATTTCGAATTTTTTAGATGCGCTACCGCTCGTGAGGACTAAGTGGAACACCTCACTTTAGAACCTCTGCCTTAGGTGTGTATATTAATTATTTTTTCCCGATTGCGTCAGAAGGAGGGTAATGTTTTTCAAGCGTATTGTTTGTACGTAAGTACATAATTATGTCCATTTTTTTGGCAAGCGTTACAGCCCGGACGTCTTGACGGATTGTGACGTATGACATATCCTTAGAATCGTTTCAGTCTGCAGAGTGACATACAATTTCACAAGATGGCGCCTGGAAATAGAGGAAAAAGGGGGGAGAGGGTCATTTTTTACTATAACAAAAATATGGGTATCAAATAAAAGCTAGTAAATAGACCAATCTAAATATTTTTTGTCAAAAACTCATATTAATCGTTAAATTAAATATATATCATTTCAAGCATTCGCGTTTTTCGTTTAAATGTTTTAACGATGTTATTACTTACTTGTTCTGCAACGTCAGATTCGATAACTATTCATCAACCGTAATGCTACTACATTCAGCTTTCTTTACGTTACCCAATTAACGCCTGTACACATCTTGTCCATCGTTACGCTCATGGAGCACGATGCGACGTATGGGAGCTACCAAATGTGGAGGAAATCTCTGAGTATCGCGGTTGCGTAATTGGCATTAGGATTCAATTAAGGTTCGAGAAAAACATCAACATACATATATTTAGCTTGTCCAATTGCTTTCCAAGTTTTCCTGTTAGAGAATTCCGTGGTTCATTTGGACATGATGTTGTTATTATAGGTTGGTCTAAATTGTGGCGAACGGTGTACACAATGGGCAACGTACAATATATTGGGTAATTAGACTAAACCTTCTTTATACAATTTTGTAGACGTGATTGAATTTACTTTTATATTCCTCCTATAGTGCCGTTAAGAAATATTTAGTCTACCTATGGGAAAAATACATTTATTTCAGTGCTTTTGTGTATATTTTTATTTTATGTTTTATTAGCTAATGAGTAGCACCTGATGGTAAGTAGTTATTCATCAGTAAGCAACATCATACAGATCAGCAGTTTTACTGAGGTCGATTACTGATGCGTTGCTAACCCTAGGACTAAGGTGGTCGCTTCATATACATATGTACATATTTTTATTTATAACCATTTTTTCTCAAAATTGATAGTTTGAGAGCTATGCCCTTTCAAAGCAGTAATATGAGTGTCCCCTCCCCTCAAACTTTTAAACTAAGAAAGTGAAAAATCTAGATAAAACATATGCTTTAGATGTCAAGGAAAACTTTCAACGAAAATTAGTTCAAACAAGATACGGTTGATAGTTTTTGAGATATAGCATTAAAAAAAAACCGCAAACATAACTTTGTATTTCATACAAACACTATAAAAACAAACTTATGTTAGTTGGTAGTAAACTGTTTAATTTTATTTATTATTTTTACAACAGAGCTATATTTTCCTTTCAAGATTTTTGTTTGATAATGCTACGGAACCCTTCGCGTGCGAGTCCAACTCTCGCTTGGCCATTATTTTCTTTATCTGATTGAAAAAGTAATCGAGCGTGCAGTTCACCTGATGGTAAGCGGTTACTGCCGCCTATATATATCTGTAAGCGACATCATATAGAACAAGGTGTTCTATCTGAAGTCGATTTCAGATGCATTGCTACTCTTTAGGATTTTGATGTTCGTCTCATATAGGTAAGTGAGCCGGTAACCACACCCTTCCAGCGAAACGCAAAAACTGCTTCACACGTAAAATAAGTGCGGCCGTGGTACTTCCCCGGTCGAACTACACTGGATCTACCGCATAGTATTATTATTACACCTGCAAATAAAACATAAGTCACTTACATTTTTAATAATTTGATGGGGCTGTCTGAAACAAATATATATTTTTAGTAAAATCTAAACACTGACGTTAACCGCTAACCTTATTCGATTAAGGTTCAAAGCAGACCTCTATTAAATCACTCATATATTTCCCCCCACGTTCCCCTCATTTGCTAGTAAAATGTTTATCTCAAAATAAATGAAAATCGCCCATTACCCTATTTATCCCTCATTATAATAAAGTAAATCTCATATAATGTTGGTAATTTCCAGCCATTAGCGTCGGAACTATTCCTGAATCCCATAAAAAGTTCCCGCTAAACTAAAATACGTTGTGTAATTTTGTTTAACAACCCTAATTCACGTATCGATTGATAGTAGGTGATTAGAGTTACATTATATATTGCCTATATGAAGAGCAAATATTCTTCATCAATGATTCTTGTAGAAGATTCAGGGAGTAAATGCAGAGAAGGTGAATAAATGTAGGGAGATGGAAGTTGTGACTTTTTTACAAATTTAAATAAGAAAACCACCTTGTACTCTTCATGACTACTGCTGCCCATAGTCACATGTAACCTTCTCCATATAGAACAGGGGTTTAACCTGAAACCGATCATAGGTGTATTGCCATTTCTAAGAACTGAGAGGGCAATCATTGTATGATAATCAGTTAGCATCCACATCCTTGAAGTTAAAGGCAGGACATGTTTTACGTTAGAAATAGTTGGGACGGTGGCTACTCTGCGGTAGAAACATACTGGTTCTAGCACATTTCACGTTATCCTTCTTCTTTATATATATGTATATACTCGGACTGGAAATTTAAAAAAAAAATCAAACTCCTATGTACAAATATTAAGTCGTAAGTACTGATAACCAACTTGAGGATTTTAAATGCACACAGAAGACACTTTTTCGTCTTTCAGAAAAGAAGTTTTTACAAATTCAGATGTTTAAGCGTTTAATCCTATTTCAGCATTTGTGTTTATGATCGAGCGACAATTCAATTTCTTTATGAAAGTTTTTTTTTACATTTAGATAACACAATGTATCTTGGTTTCAGTAATTTTAATGAATGTCTTAAAACTAAAAAATATAAAATATCAACTATTCGTCTTTCTATATAAATCTATCAATATACATTATAAATAAGTTCCGTACACTAGTCGGTCACCGGACATCGATCGCGGTTCCGGAAGCGTGTTGAGTTAGAACTGTCTGAGGATAATGGCCTTGTTTGCTATTGTTTCCTCCATTTCCTGCACCAAGTGATATTTAAACAAAGACCCAATTGTTTCTCTTTCTCGACGTAGAAACTATAATTATTAGTGTTTTAAATAAGATGCTTATATTTCTTGCTTTTTTGTTAGTCTTGCAATGTTTTCCAAAAAAACTCTTCTTGTTACCGCGCTTTCTACTCCTCTTGCAAGACAAACGAAGCTAATACTCTTACCAATTTTCCCTTGCATTCCGTACCTTAAAATACGTCGAGATAAATATAAATATAATATTATCAAATGATTTTTTTACCGTACGTCCTACTGGTATCGAACCTGTGTATAAAATAGTAAATTTTAGCAAATTACTATTAGTATCTTAAATACATAAAAAATATTACATCAATACTTATTATAAATCAAAAAACTTAAATTCTACCTATTAAGAGTTCTTTTTATGTCACCTCTATTCCTTTTTCAACCTTTAAAAGGTCAAAATTATAATAACGTTGTGCATCTCTTATCTGTAGCAACTGCTGCTGTGCTTTTTGAAATCAGTTTTGAATTTTTGAAAATTGAAGTTTCTTACAGTCTTTATTTACTATCATAAGTGGACTCAATATTGCAATCAATCTACAAGTTAATAAGTACTTCTTGTACAAACACTATCAATGTTCAAACAACAGTTAAGCTCACCTGTTTTAACACGGGCTCTAAACGAAGCCCTGTTTATGTTAACCAGTCAACGAACTCGTCCAAACTCCTAATCTCTAAGCCGAAACCTGGAATCACCAGTGCTAACTCGTACTGAATATTTATTTCCCCTGAGCCCCTATAGAGCATTCGAATTTGGCTGTCATTTTACATAAAACCAAACCAAGCTCCTTCATTAAGATCAAATTATTTCTTCGTTAACTAAGCGTTTTGATTTGGTGTAAAATATTTAAGTTGTTTTTCAGTACAAATTCGTGATTTTTTATTTTTACTACGGTTAAGATATTTTTGTTCTGTTTGCAACATTTCGCGATAGAATCCAAGATGAAGCTGTTTGAATATAAATTCGTTCTTCATCCAACTTCAAGATTAATAACTTCGCCCTGAATATTGATCCGTTTATTAGGCAATAGTCTATGACTATTTGTTAGGTATCTAATAACCACTTAATTCCACTATATACAATACTTTTTATGTATGTTCACCAATTTCTGTGCTTATTTTGGACCGATTTCAAATTGTAGCCTAATCTCTCGTTTTGCTGGTATTCGTTGGAAGGTTAACCGATTCAACCGTTTTTAACTTTTTTTGTTGGGTTTCTTAAAATCGCTAGTCTATATCAACAATCTTCAGACTCTTAAAGCTCTCGAAGAGAATATTCATCGGTAATGCGGTATTTCTGGCATGTTCTGGCAAGGGCAATGAAAAATGTCGTGTCGGGCATGTTATAGTCATAATTTCTGGCGGCAGCCACGGTGCTGATAGTTTTTTCTACTTAATGAAAAAAAAATGAAAATTGTAACTGCTATTGTGTCTAGTCTGATGGCTAGACAGTTACAATTTACACATTTTTTTTCGGTCACGATCTGTCACCACGCTGTATCTCATGGATCGTGATCGGTTCATGAGATACAGACTGGTCACAGACAGACAGACGGACAGACGTTTTTACCCTTTCACAATTGAACCGAAAAAACTTAAATTAACATATACGAAGATTGTCTTGAAACGAGGGGAGATTTTTACATGGCAAGAGGACGAACAGGATGACACAATATATTATTCGCATTTTACTTACTTGCTTTTAAAAAGAAGAAAACTAAAAAAATTGTAATAAATCATCCCTGACGTATAACTAGGGTACGACCCCGGCGTTTACTCGTTTTTCTCTTTCCAAGGCATAAAAAGAGGGTTTCCGAAACTGAGCTCAATTTTTATTTTTTGAAATTGATGAATGAACCTGGCATGAAATATTCGCTTCCATTATTATTTATACTTATCTAGAAAGAGCATCGTAGTTTTCTTAAGAAGCAAATAATTACTAGGATCTGTTTCCGCTGATCATAATGGCCGATGTAATTGAAACCTATATTGTATTGGTATTCGTGATTGCTTTTCTGCAATATTTAAATCTCAAAAAAAAATTATAAACGTTGTATGGCTAATATTAGCATTCAAAATTTATGGCTCACTTTTAGGTAGCAATCCTACATTTAATTTGTAGGCCAGCAAAAAGCAACATTATCATACAATAGCACTAGAGTACGGTATTATCTACTTTACGTAAACCTCGAATAGAAAAATTTCATTTATCCATCTTCTTCACGGTAAAAGCTTTAAACTGTATTTTACAAAAGCGAAAGAGACTAACGTAATATTGGGAAGTACTCGTCACTCGAGACATCTTGAGAGACATAAGGCTCTTAAACTCGTTCTAACCCAATCCTAGATCCAGAATGGTTGAAATATTTACAGCAGCACAAAATTTACTTGAAAGAGTCGTCCGAGTTTTATTCCGTTGACGGAAATAGTTAATGTTCTAAAAGAATCGAAAAAGTATATTTGCATAATTTGCAGAATAGCTATTTTTCGCGAGATTGAAGCAGGTTGCATGCAGCGCACCTGATTTGAAGTAGCTGATGACTATGAGTCTAGACGTATGTCTTGACCTACACTAACACCTACATACAAAGGTTTCCTTTCTATAATTTTCAGCGCATTGAAGGCTACCCCGTTCTATACTACTTACGTCAGCTGAATAAGAACAAAGCACGTCGCAACGGCCGGAAGACGGAATGATCTCATTCTCTTTTCCATACGTTTCTCTCAAACCACACAAATAAATGTAGCATTGTCGGGACGCCAACAGATATGATTTAATTGACAAAAGTGTCATTGGTTTGGACGTAAACTAAGGTTAGATTATATATATATACTCGTAGAACATAGTTTCGTCAACATGATTTAGCGAAGTGTGTTGAGCGCCGACTTCGGGACTATGTACTGATTATGTACTAAACCACTATGTATTTAAATTATTTTTTACTTTTTGTGGCATGGAAGTCAGCGATATTTTTTTGTTAATTTTTTTTTTATCAAATATACTGGAATAGAAACTGGAACGCCTTTTTCCAATGATATGTTTTAAATCAGAATACAACAATATTTAAATCCATGAAGTATACTGGTAACAAAATATTTGTTGTCCATCTATATGAATTCTCGTAGATTTACTAGTATTGAAATATTTTACACGAGGGATGGTAGTGACACCATAAACGAGGGTGGTTTATGGCGCAGCGGGTGGCGATGGCGTCTCGCCGCGGTAATTAATGTTCTCTGAGCCATGGTCGTATGTGTTACGGGTGAAATAATTAAAAGAGAAGTTTTGTTGTGTCTTTATAGGGTGTTTCGATAACGAACTGTTGGATATTTTAAAACTATATATATTTCTCGGAAGGCATCTCCTTTGTTTGATGACTGCTAATCTATGTAAATCATGACTGCTAAATTATGTTTATTAACAGAAATTCAAACCGACTTCTGTCTCACAGATAAAAACGAAAATTAAAAACATAAAGTAAGTTAAGTTTTTGTCTACTTTGGAAATATAATTAAACTAATTTCAATTTATCAACTTTGTTCTAATAATTGATGTTGATGTTCGCAAGGTGCTCGAACCAGTATAGTTCGATCGGGGAGGTACCAATGCCACACCAATTTCTAGCGTGAAGCAGTTCTTGCGTTTCGTTGGAAGGGTTGCCGGCTCAATTATATATGAGGCGACCATCTCAGTCCATGGGAGTATCAACGCATCTGTGACCGACTTTAGATAAAACCCTTGTTCTATATGAAGGTGCTTGATATGCTCGTTTTCTACTTCAATGTAATAAAAATAATGGACAAAAAGCAAGGTAATAATTTTAAGTACGGCTCTAAATAGCTCTTTTTAACAAAGTTTCTTCGCACGTGTACTATCGTAAAATACAAGCGATAAGTGATGGAAAATTTCGGCAAAGTTAAATATTGATAAGAAATAATGAAATGTACCTAAATATTTTTTTCCGTCACAGCTACAACACATATTTCTGCAAAAATCCTCTGATGTACACATACGGTTGCTAGGTAAGTGTTAGGGTACAAGAGTGTGTTAAACAAAAGTTAAATGGTACGAGTACTTGTACAACATCACATAGATAATAAGTAACTCGCCCGGCTAATTAATTGCGTTAAACTTTACGCGATTGAAGCAACTTTTAATTTTCTTTATTTTCCAGTGTACATATCTACACTCTTAGTATTTGCTTAGTTATCGCAGACTGGATTCTTTAAATTGTGTTTTCCCAAACGAAAATATTAAATTTTTCAATGATTATGCAACTGTAGTCATGCCTATGTCAAAATTTCATTGATTAAAAATTTAATAGTTGTTTCTAAAACTTTCAGTACAAAATAATAACGGCTCACCCTAAATTAAACAAGTCTTACACAACAAATTGAGGAATTATGAAGGAGGACATGTCCTTCTTTTTATTTTATTCCTTAAAAAAAAAACACTTTTAGCGTCAAATATAATAGTGTACCTACAAAAATACTACTATATTTATATACATATAATTATTTCTATTATATCTTCTACACCTTTAAAAAGGTTAGTTAAGCCAATCTATTAGAAGATGGGTTCGACACTTAGATTTCTACAGCCGTCACGCTCACATTGAAAGGATGACGTATAGATAGGGTTCGTCACTGTCGCCCGCAGGTCACAGTAAGCACAGTTATCTAAAACGGAGATTGCCGTCTATGCACCGCAGGCATCGCTCTTTGAATCGAACGATAAATGGGGAAGACACGCTCCCACCTATATCAATAGATAAAATCGATTCTGATTGGGATCGTTTATGCAAGTTTCGTTATTTGTATGTAATAATAGTGACACGTGACAGTACACGTGACGTCACGCAACATTCACGTGATCTTACCGCAATCTTCACAACTAAAGTCGTATTGATTATTACCCGACTGCGTAAGAAGGAGGATAATGTTTTTCGATCGTATGTATGTAGGTGTGTGTGTTTGTAAGTATGTCAATTTCTTTGGCACGCACTACATCCCAAACGGCTTGACGGATTGTGTCGTGTGACATATCATTAGAATCGTCTCAGTTTGGAAAGTGACATAGGCATAACTGTCATAGACATAATTGTCAAAAATAAATAAAGGATGGCGGTTTAGGGGGGAGAGACAAATTATTTTACTATCTAAACATATATACCAGTGGTAGTGTAAGAAGAAAATATTGTTACTGACAATTTGTAAGTGCCCCCGTAGGCCTATGCAAAATAGAGACATTTCATTTCATTTCATTTTAATACCTTTACTTTACTATTTTGACAAAAACTCATTAAGCGTTAAATTAAATATGTATCATTATGAAGTAACATTTTGTTTTAAGCATCGGGTTTTTGTTTGAATTTTATTAACGATGATACTAGTTTAGAGTATAGTATTAAATAATAGGGTGATAAGGTGATAACTTATATCAGCTCTCATCTCGTTCCGTTTACTCTTGTTTTATTTCATTACATTTCGTTTAATCCTCTTATTTCAATTAATTTAGCTTTGTTTCGTTCGTCCTGTCTTTTTTCATTTCATTCTTGTTCAATACATTATACAATAAAGGCTACGTAAAACTTTATTTTCAATTAGATTAATGAAATACGTCATATTGAAAAAATTCTATAATTTTACGCGTATTTAATTTTTTTATTAAATATTAAATCTTACGTTTTTTATGTTGCAACATGGAAGTAGCTCAAATTCAAAAATGACATGTAGACTTTTTAAAATTGGTCCATTTGATACTATAGATATGTGTTTACATACAAGCGTAAAAATAACACAAAAAATCAAGGCATATTATGGCTTAATGGTGATGTAAATTTCAATTTATGTGAAAAAAAAACACCGGATTAATTTGAAACCGTTTACTACGCGTGCCCTGAGGCTCCAAGATATTGTTTCCTTTGTTTTGAATTACGCAGTTTGTTAACATTAGATAGTTACATTAAATCAAATCGTTATACAAGCACTAGATTGTTTGTTCTCTTTGTTCTGTGAAGTTACATGTAATTTTAGGTAAACAACATAGAGCACGTCAATTAACACACGGTAATTATAAGGATTCCGACAAAAACAAAATAATTAAGTACGATTCAAATCGTAAATTAACGTGCCTGCGGAGTAGCGGGATGGATAGCAAAAACTTTGTTTATGAAAATGAATGAAAATGTTTTATTGATCAAATAGACAGCTACAACACAAGACGCAAGGGGCCCTGTACTGGGTTTGTTGCCCGTATTACTGTGTACAACGCTCATCACCAGGGCAAGTAATTAATTTAATCAATTTTAACAAGCATTCATAACAATGTTTTACTGAGGTAAGTATAAACTACTTATTAAGTATTATTAGCATGAATGGGTGTGTGGGTGCGTTTTTGCGTGTACTATGTGTGTGAGCGTGCGTGTGTGTGTAAGTGTGTGTGTGGGTTTGTATATTTGTAGGGTTCCGTACAAAAGGGCTAATAACAGGACTCTATTACTAAAAACTTTCGCTGTCTGTCCGTATCCCAGGGCTAACACATCAACTGTAACAGATAGACACTCTAGTGTGTATTACCTACTATGGCCGGTTTGACAATGGTGAAAATTGATAAAAGAAATAACATATAGTATACATGTTGTTTATTTGTAAGATTGAAGTACAAACAAGCATGCAGTCTACCTGATGGTAAGTGGTTACTGCCGCCCATGGATCTGTAATTAACTTAATACAGAACAGAGGTCCTATGTTAAGTCGATCACAGATTACTCCCGAGGATTAAGATGGTCGCGTCATATGAAAGTGAGCTGGCAACTACATCCTTCCACCGAAACGCAAGAACTGCTTCACGCTGGAAACAGGTGTGACGGTGCTACCTCCTCGGTCGATCAATACTGGTTCTACCGCCTAAAAAACATATGTATGCATGTTACCTTCTTGATAGGTACCGCGAAGTATCAAGCAAGTGAGGTCGTTTGTATCTGGAGCACGTAATTTGTCAGTTGAAGCGCGATAACTTTGTTGTCACCAAAAACTAAATTACTACTTGTGTCGCGAATGAGGCCTCAAGTATACTGTTCTCTCTGTTACGAATGCAGCTTAACTACAAGACAACTTCGTTAAATCAATGATAACTTAAACCACACTGTGTTAACTCTTTAGAGGTAATAGGATATAAAAAGGTGATGTCGCATATATATGGTTACCAAATTAGCTTTATATCCTTTTTTAACTTTAAAAGGGTGGGTATACTACTGGCACGCTAGGTGTGCCATCAAAAAGTCGTTTTTTTATAGCTCTAGTTTAACGATCCCATCATTGGGAACAAAGCGGTCGGCGTGGTCGCAATTTATAAGCACTTCACGCATGTGATTAGTACACATGTTTTTTTTCAAACGCACCTTGTAAGAAAAAAAAATAACCGAATTGATAACCTCCTTCTTTTTAAGTCGGTTAATAAAACCTTGTTTAATACTGCCTAAGTGTATTCTTGTGTCATGTTTAATACAGTGAAAGTGGAAGCTCTTTGATTCGAATCAGGCATCACTGCCACATCTTTCCGTCCAAAACTGCAGGGTTGAGCGCAGTCGTGTTCTAGTCTGAAGCGTGTGGTAAAGGACACATACTTAACCGAGGCAGTTCAACTTAGTCCTCCAGGGTAGCAACGCATGTGGCCAACATCAGGTAAGCCACGAAATAGTCCAACGAAACGAATTATATATAACGTTATTATAATGAGACAAACTAAATACATGTGCGCCAAATTTTGATGAGTATTTTTTTTTGTATTGTATTGTAATTATTTCGAAAGATAAAAAGTATCTTTGCTTAAGTACAAAAAGCGGCCAATTGGTTCAATAAACTGTGATTGGGGGCAACGGGTAGCGCTGATGCGGCTGGCGCCGTGCCACACAGCTGATTGTGTCGGGAGTCCCACACAGGTTTGTAGAAATGAATAACTAGTATGGCAATATTTGTCTTTAATTTCCGTGAACATCAGATCTCTGGAATCATGCTCCTTGTATGATTTCAAGTCACTGGTTTTGTCTAACTAATATTTTCTTAAATTCTTGTGTACAAATGTCAAATGGTAATAGATATAGGCGTTGACGACACGTGTGGCGGAACAGTCACCATTCCGGTTTGACACTGAGACCGGTATGATGACTGTTCCATCACTCCCACTGTTCCTAAAATCTAAAACTATATTTAATATTAATACAATAAAACCGACTCTCATTTCCATGTGTGTGTGTGTGTGTGTGTGTGTCTGTGTGTGTGGGCGTGATTAGTAACTTGAATATGATTTTAGCTACATTAGATTAGCTACAAACTCGTTGTTATTCCATCAGAACTAAGTTAGAACGATTTCATTTGCCATTTGCTTTATCCTGATCGTCATTAGTTTTTTAACCCACTTCCAAAAGGAGGAGGTACTCAATTCGTCTGTATTTTTTTTTATGTTTGATATATCGAAATGGTTGGTTAGAGTAGACCGATTTTGACATTTTTTTTTTATTTGGAAGGTGTTGCTTACAGTTGGGTCCCATTTTAATTTGGTTCAGTTCTGACGAGGGCATCCATGAGAAAAACGTATAAGTCTTAAATTTGCATAAAGGATGTGCTCGACAAATGGAGAAATAAC
>DWNE01000364.1:0-30895 GCA_018249875.1 Cecropterus toxeus | reverse complement strand
TGATAACGTCACATTTTCGAAATTTGGCGGTGGTTAAATGTAGCTGCCTGGTTCAATCTGAGACACCCGACCCTATACCAAATGAAGAGCGGTTATAAAGTCCAATAATTTACTTAATTTTATTAAATCTAAATCTAGTTTGTTTTGTTTTGGCAGACTACTCCAAGGGCGTAGTCAGCAATAATGTTTTTTAAAAGTACCAATAATAATGTTTTTTAAAAGTACCAGGAAGGATATTTAATAAGTCAACATTTTTTGTAGAAACAATTATAACTGCGCATCAATTGATTCATTGGTGAACGTAGACCAGCATTTGTTCGACACTTAATAATTATGTTTACTTACACTTTGTTTATGGGATTATCTTTATAGACGTATGCAATATGAATATCACGTGCTAGAAGCCAATTCCGCATAATACTTATACAGGTATATATTTCTTTTCAATATAATTGCATTTGTATAGGTGATTAATAATGTTTTAAATACAGCTAATAGCAGCTTTTTTCATTCTACTGCCTCTTATATGACCTGCCCATACATTTTTTTTTCATAAATAATGAGGGATTCTTCGTTCAGCTCATTGCAAATTGTTCTGGGAGAGCTTGCATAAAACGTGGTTGAGTCTGTAGTAAAGCGCACGCATGGCGCATAATCATGCATAATGGCGGACTTTGAGTTGAAATAGCGTGCAAATGCGGTCTGCGTTGATCGTAACTAGTGTACCGCTATTGAAAATTTCTTGTTCAACAATGGTCACACAACCATCCAAATAATAATATACACGACGAATAGATAACCTCTTTCCTTTTGGAAGTCAGTTAAAAATATCATTTCCACTTATCTGGACATCGTATATATTTGCAAAATAATTAGCTTGGGAGATTGAGAACGAGTTGTATTAAAAACGCTAATACTTTTATAATTTTGTTTATCTGTTTGTGTGTAAAATTGCATCCAACAAAAACTACACATATTTATAGAACCTTATCATGTTATGACGTAACATTTATTTCTTATTTTAATAGAATTCGTCCACTCTATCAAAAGTTATTACATTTTAAAGTAGTATATTTTTTTAAACGCTTTTAAAACAACGGGGCACTGCAAGTAATACAAAATGATAAAAAATGACCATCCCTTGAATATAAAGTAAACATTACGACGGCAATAAAAAGATTATGATTATGATTATGACGAACAATATATTCACTATTTCGTAGTGAATCTATCTTTGATGATGTAATATCCTTTGCTATTGTCAGTATTACTTTATAAAGATTTATATCAAGAGCAATCCGTTTTAGCATTAGCTTAGACAATTTAATGATGCATTTTTAAGGACAGATGGCGTCGTCTATATAGCATAGGTATGTATTTAAGGCATTGTTTTTGTATACAATTGAAGTAGCAAACATGCAGTAAGTAGACATGTTCTACTTGAGCCGATTACAGATGCGTTACCACTGCTAAGGACTAAGGTCACTTCGTATAGTCAGCCGGCATTCCCAAAGACACATTTTTTCCGACAACGTCTAAAGAAGGGTGATGTTTTGCGAACGCATTTATGTATATATGTTAGTCCATTTCTTTGTCACGTTCTACAGCCGAAACGGCTTCGAGGATTGCGACATAATTATGACATATAATTAGAATCGTTTCAGTTTTGAAAGTGCCATATAATTTTAAAAAAATGGTGCCTTGAAATAGAGGAAAAGGTGGGAGGGACAATTTTTTTACTATAGCGACAGTATGAATATTAAATGAAAGCTAGTAAATAGACCAATATATATTATAATACTTGACTATTTTGACAAAAACTTATATAAGCGTTAAATTAAATATTTATTTATGGACAAATATTTCTAAGCATTCGGGTTTTTTGTCTTCATGTTGTTAACGATGTTAGTTTACGTAAATATCAGTTTACATGCCACTTACTATCTCTGTATGCTTTATTAGATTTTCCAGCATCATACCGTAATTAGATACGTGTGCGCACATCCTGCTACTTAATTACGTTAGCTCGTACTGCGCTCTGCGATATAATGTAATCATGGAAGTGGCTTCATGCTAGCTTCCTCACCAAATAGCGATTATTAAAAACGATGAAAATACGACAGAGCTTTACAAAGGCTGACTTCACCTCGTTTTGTGACGTCACGTTATTATTTTAAGTAAATATGACAGTAAATTAAAATTCACAAGAATTTGACAGTAAATTAAAATTTACTGTCTTATTACTTTCTGTCATATCATTAACTGTCATAAGAATATGACGGTAAATTAAAATTAAAATTTGTGTAAATTTTTTATACACATTTAGTTTTATGTCATAAGAAAATCTGATCACATGATCAGTATGAAGGTGGTAAAATTCTTTGTAGTTTGATTCCAAAGGCACCAATGTCCATAGTATAACAAAATTGTCAATTTCCGGGGAACTTAAAAATAGTTCATCAAAGTGCTTTCTACGCTCTTTATCAATTACGTTTAAAAATTCTTTATTAAAGCTGAAAAGGGTGTGACAATACTGACGCCTCACAAAAAGCTATATTGATGTTTCATAAACGTTCTTCAAATTTATTTTCCTTCAACCATTTTTACGAATCCTTCAAAATAGTATTATATCAGTATGCACAACTACTACAACAATACATCCATTTACATAAGTTCACAAAACATATTTTAATCATAACAAACAAATGACAGTATCAGGCATAGTTCTTAAAATACTGACGACATAACTTTCTTTTGAGAATGAAGTAGCGAAAAAGCTTGCTGTAAACTAAGTATTAAGCGACCACTGCCATCCGCTGACATTTGTAACCAAGAACAGAATGAATACTTGCTACTCTCAAGGACTAAGATGGTCGCCTAAATATAAATAAGCCAGCAACCACAACATTCCATCAACAAGTGCTTTACTCTAGACATGGATGTGACGATGGCTTTTTCCAGACCCATATTAGTCCACCTTCCTGTACGGCAAAACTTTATTTTTAAGTAGCCGCCAGCTTCAATCGAACTTTTATTTTTCTACTCGAAATCGAAACGTTGTTTTTCAAGATATTTATTGAATACAACATTAAATTGCCTTACAATAAATTACATGACTAATGTTTATTATAGGCCTGTGTTATAACGACTTGGAAAGCTTCAAGGCAACACTTTTATTGCTTTTGCCAGTAGTTTAATATCAATTATGTGGAATTAACGTCCGTCGAATGAAAGAGCGTTTTGTTACAAAGAACTGAGCTAAAGTAACGCGCAAAAACTTCGAGACAGGTATTTCTTCGGCTTTCTGAGTGTATTTTTTATAATCCAAGTTACAATGTCCCTCGAACTCGACTTCATTTTAGAGCCGAAGTTTTCAAGTTGTAATTAACTAATCGAACAATCTTCTCGAACACAAGAGAGTTGGTAAACTATTTAGTCGTTATGTAGCTCAAGTCTTAACTTTATGCAAATACGTGTCTCCGTCAACTAAGTACAATAAAATTTAAACTGTAACTGCTATTTGTTGTGGGGAATACTAAACTGCAGGGAATTAAAACTACTGCACTATCCGGGTGCTTGTGCGCGTGGTTTAACAGTTTGCTTAAATTAGCCTAATTGTAGTACCTAATGATTCAACTCTCATTCATTCCGGCGCTCGCTGCCCACATTACGTCATTAGACTACTTGGAAATTTTCAACGAACTGTTTAGAATAACTGAATAACCTTTGGAACAGCAGAGCAGCATAATTTACAAATTTTACCTAGTAATCAATTTATCTGTTAATTAGACTTCCGTTTTCCCTTCAATGTATAGAATATTATGTATGAAAAGTAAATAATGTACAGTTTTGTGCGTAAAGATACAGTTAGTGTTGTCAGTTGTTGTATGGAATATGAAAAAGATAAAGGGACTAGATGCAGATAGTATATTAATCGGCCACTAGTTATAAATGTTTTGCCGCGCTAAAGCCGTGACCATGAAATTGATTCAAAATATTAGTGATAAAGTTATTAAAACGGCATATCGAGAGTACCCGTTATATATTAAAATGTATCAAATCCGCGATACTTTTGGTCCAAAACCATATATTATCAAAGCCCCTATTTAAAATCTATTTACCTACCTACTAATGCCCAACAAAGTATGTCCCGACATAACATAAAATCCGCCATTTCCCTTTTGATCACCACACTCCAATAACCGTATTGAGAGGTTATACAATATATAAAAAAGACAACATTTGTGTGACTGTAGGCGCGGCTCGTTCACACAGAGCACAGGATCTGGGCTCTATTTGCTGCGCCCGCGCACCCAGTCATGTATGTCACCGCTCCCAACTTGTAAATCACGTGACCGTTGCGGGATGTTATGCAAATGTGTACGGAATTGACTTTGAATGGGAACCCAAAATAGTAATTAGAGTAAGTCATTTTTTTTTCCTATATTGCAAGGGAATCTGTTATTAGGCGTTTTATATTATACTAGCAAACCCGTGCCCACTTCGTTGGACATTAAAAAATACTGTATTTGTTTACATTCATTATTTCTACCCATAAAGCCAGATACTAAGTTTCATAGAGCTTGCTTCAAAATTAGCGAAATTTCATACAAACTTTTAACCCCTATTTGAACTAAAGGGTTTGATTTCTAAAAATCGTTTATAACGCTCTCTTACACCGTGAAAGGAAACCTTGTCCAAATTTTAGGGTTCTAAGTAGAGTAGTTTCGGCTATGCATTGATATATAAGTCAGGGAGTTGGAATTACCTTTTATAAATGTAGATTAGACACAGAAAATGAGCGAAGGTGTGGTCGTAGTAAAATAAATAATAGAGTAGACATTTTCTGAGATTTTATCTTACGGCGTCCAACGGAAGTCATTTGTATATTTTTGTAAACTTTACTAAACAAATCTCAAAGATTTTTAGATAAGCAGAGTATATTATTTTATATAGATAACAAGAAAATATTCTAAGTTTGTAAAAAACTGTTATAAAAATAAACATTACTTTATATTTTGTGTATAAATAAAACTTGTTGATACTTTTTTTTTCGTTTTTTTTTTTTATTTCATAGTTATTGACGACCTTTAGTGCTATAAATATTTTATCTATAAATAAGAGATAATTTAAATGTTGATTAGATCAAATTTCGTCCAACAGGCAAACATTATTCATATTTAACGGCATTAGCACTACACTACAATATACAGTTCATACATGTCTCTCTTATATAATATATAATATTATATTACGTAATGTACGAATATATTATATTACATAACGAACGAATATTATCTAAAAACATAAGGCTACAATAAATAGGCTACAGTCAGCCACTGATTAGGTATACAATACGTTTATTATATACATCCCATTTTTACGTAGCTTGTGTTGAAATAAACAAGGATCATAATATCCCCTACTTGTGTATTCAACGCAAGTGTGTTCGCGTCTTACTGATTATTCATTGCAGTTAGTTCGTTTATCTAGATCTAGATCATCTGAATCATAGATAAAGCATGATAATGATCCAATATACGTACTTATGTATATCGGTAGGTATTCTCCATGTGTATTAGTATAGATAGGGTTTGCTAATTAATGAATATTAGTCGGTACATAAAATTTGTTTATGATGTTACATCACAAACTGCTACATTCCATTCTGTATTATTACTCGGCTGCGTCACAGAGGTTGTGATGTTATCGTAAAATAAAAATCGCAAAAGAAACTTTCACAACTAAAACTCACACTATATGAAGAATATTAAATGTAATTTTCTATTTTAATATATTTTATTGTTTATACTCGTTTAACTTTTTCAGATAATTATTTTTAGGAAGTCCGGTCTTTTATTTTCATGTTTATTTTTTTTAATTGAATCTATGTTATAAAAATCGTACACTGTTATGCTGATAATCAACGCTTAAATTGGTAGGTCTGGACTGGACGAATAAAATTACACTTAGGATTTTCTTACATAATAGAACGAAGTGCATAGACGATACCTATAAATTCGTCCCCTAAAGTCGTTAAACATAAGTATCAAATAAGAATGTATGTTAATTTAGTAAAAAGTAATATTCCCGTGACAAGTGGTATGAATTTCAGCGTTTCATCTGACTTGAGTTTCAAGCAAGCACCTCTATATTTTTTATATTATGTACAATTTATAAACTATTTATTGTAAACTATTACCTATCGGCTAAGAAAAATGATGTGACACAATAAGCTGATCATTTAGGTGTAGCTAAGTGTTTATTTATTGTTCTCAAAAATATGTGTAGTCAGCCAATTCATCCAAAAACATTAAGCCTGTGACATTTTAAATGCAATTTAATTTGTTAAGAATGAAATGAAGCCTGTCCGAGATAGATTTTTCTCTTCAACGCGTTTCCACGATGGTACTTCATAATTTATCGTTCCTGCCTAATCAAAAGGTTTTGCGAACCAGTGTAAACACAATAAACCTGCTCTCCCTATCTAGTCCAATCGAGTAAGTTCAGTTCACCCACTCTTAATGGGCTCAGCAAAGGTCGCGCAAGGCAAAGGTCAATAAACTCGGCTGTAGGTTCACAAAAATATTGTGATATTGAGGTCCTAATGACGAATCCTTGTACAATTAAAGATAAGAAATTGCTTCGGCCTAAGATGTCTAGACGTGGACTCTAGCTTTATTTTTAACATAATAAAGGTACTCGCAATTGGGATTGAAGTTCTTCTGTTAAATTCTACTGCAACAATTAAATGATTACATGCTCGTTTATGCAGTTTAATTTTATTTTGAAACTTATTAATGCATGCTCACTTGTAGCTTCATTATAAAACGATAACCTATTATTATATTTCAAGAAACAGGGCAGAACGCCTAATGGTCAAATTTCAATCACACCAAAACATATAAATTTGTTTCCATTTTTATTTGTTAAGGCTACAATACAAACACAAATCGGTTGAAAAACAATAAGAGATATATATATATATCTCTAATGATACATATATATAAGGCGAATGTCCATGAGTGGTAGTCACCACTTACTATCAATACTCGTTTGCAATATCAATTTCATAAAAAGTGAAAGATACACATCACTTTTTCGCTGTGACTACGATCTATGCAACTGGGTCGAAGTATCGGCTAAATGAAACTTATTTATATATTTTTTTATAAGAATGCGAACGAGCATGCTGTCCACCTGATGGCAATGTTTACTGCCGCCCATGGACTTCTGTAAGCAACTCTGTAAGAACTGGGGTTCTATCTGAAGTCGATCACAGATGCGTTGCTACTCCGAGTATTAATATGGTAGCGTAATATGTAAGTTAGCTCTCTAAGTGAGTATCAGTAACATAATGTAAAATCACTTTTGCCTTATTGAGTTATAGATATTAAGAAATTTGGTATTCAAATTAGTCAAAATTACCCAGCCCAAATAGTTACGCGCCGTAACCTACCTTTATAAATCACTCCTTGGCAAAGCCATGATAGACCAATAACAACACGTACAAGTGCAGTTAGTCATTTCACCGAGCTCTGTAAACCTATTTATTTCTGTCACTGACTTTGGGCCAATTCGATTTCATGGACTAACCGTTGCCAAAGCCAACTGGCAAGCTATCTTACCCGAACACTATTTTACTTTAACTGAAACTGCTCTAATATTACATACACGGTCTGACACGAACTATTCGTAACACGAAAATGCTAATGCTTAAATTTGTATGTTGAAAGTGATTTGTAGGAACATACTTTAATTTGCGGTACCCTGTAAAGTTGTGGTATGTTTCGCATCAGAGAATATCATCATCACATCATTTTTTGTAGTATGTTTTGTACATGTTAAGGAAGAATTACTTCTGTGGACGATCTGAATATGAATAGTATTCAAGTGTAGCAACGCATCTGTAGTCAATTCTCATCATGGTCTGCGTGCTTATTGGATACAGCTACAAATAAGTAAAAAAAACCTTTTTCGTAATACAAGAAAAATATCTTACTTATTTTTAAATTCATTCCGTTATGTTTGCAGCAATATATTTACTAAACGCTGCACACAATAAGATTGTAAAAACAGATGTTTGTGGCGTCATCATTTTATTGAAAATTCTCCAATGTTTGTATGTAAAATTGTGTTATAATTATCAGTGAGTTCAGTTCAAATACTGCACTACGTATTTTTTTCAACTCTTATACAGTTTGTTAACTTAGTTTTTAATGAAATACAATTTATTTATAGCACAGTACAAAATATATGCTATTGTTAAGTCATCAATAAATAGTTGTTGTCACAATTTTATCCACAGAACTTTTCTTGGAATGAGAATACATTTGGTCACAGTCTACTTACTTATACAAATAATTCGCTTTATTATTCACTTTTAATGCGAAGAAAAACATTCCGAGGAAACAAACACTTAAAAACTTAAAAATTGCTTAAAGCTTGAAGATTGAAAGTTGGCATTTCGGTTTCTAGGAACGCACATTATTTTTTTCTAAAATGATGCATTTTATAAATCACTGCCTTATATTAAAGGAAAACATATTTTATGAATCGTTTTTATGTAAAAAGTGAATTGTGTGTTTCCTAAATAAATAAAAATAAAAAAAACATCACAAGGAAATCGATACACACGATCGTTCTCAAAAAGAGTTCTCAAAGTTGTCTAAAGTATAACAACTCGAACTTGGCAAGCGCACTGAATTATGCTCTAAAACTATCTCATTTTAAGAAAAGACCCATGCCCAACAGTCGGACAATAAATAATAGACGAAGATCTCAAAGGTGTAATAACAGTCCGTTCCTAGCTTCCTGGCTATCGTGACAGACTCAGGCTTTTTACATTCTACCGTTTTCATTCTGAGACGAGCTCGGTGCTCAAAAGGGAGACATTACTGTCGACTTTACTACCACTATATATATATAACCCAGTGAAACATTACGGATGCAAGAAAACCGTCATCGTTGACCACGAGCAGAATTAACTGAATGCGTTATTAATACCACGTTTATTGTCTACAAACTATTATCAGAACATTGTTTGTCGATTCTAACCAGGTAGATGCGCGGCTTTCTCCACAATTATTCCGTACACGTTAATTCAATATTGGTTTAGCCCCATTCTATGTACGAACGAGTGACCCACATCCTTCACCTGACTGACGGTTGTTTCCTTATCATTAACGTCACTAGTAAGTTTGGTTAAATTGGAGTGTGTTGTCCATCTGAGTACCTCTCTATACTCTGTAAATAATCATTATTGTGTACCTATTAGAGACTGCGTAGTACCCCAAGAGTAGATAGTCTCCTTTGAATGATGCATTTTTGCGAACCTTTAATTATTTAAGTAGTTGTAAGAATAAGTACGTTTTAATAATAAGGGACTCGGTTGTGGTGGTGTAACTAGTATAGTTCGACCGGGGAGGTACCACCGCCACACCTATTTCTAGCGTGAAGCAGTTCTTACGTGAGGTGGAAGGGTGTAGTTGCCAGCTTACTTTCAAATGAAGCCACTATCTTAGACCTCGGGAGTAGTAACGTATCTGTGATCGACTTCAGATAGAATCCCTGCTCTGTATGAAGTTGATTACAGATGTCCATAGGCCGTTGTAACCAGTTTCTATATTACTATTATTTCTGATTTCTAATAGCGTTTTAAAGCGGCGTGTGTTTTGATGGGTATGGTAAGGCAGAATTACCTTTTTGAGGCATTTGATATGTCCTCATAAGAATATCTTATCTATAATCGACCTTAAATAGGAACAAAATAGGACTCAAATATATAAAATATTTGAGTTAAAGTACAGTCGAAAAATACCATTTGAAAATACATTTTTGCTGATACCAATACATGAAAAGATATATTTTCTGTGGGATTTTTTCGTTCAGTTATTTCTGGTATTATTGTTATCGTTAACATTATTTTTTTACTGTAAGAATATTTCTTCGAAAATACAATAATAATTTCCTTATTTTGATTTCCGCCTTTTATATTCTTTGAGCAAATGAGTAACAAAGCGATAGCTAATAATAAAATCTTTTGGTAAAACTTGCCAAATAAGAGCTCTATTCATCGTTTGCCGAATAAAAGCCAGTATCATTTATTTTTGCTGATAGTAGGGCTTGTTATGTAATGTACCAATTATATATTACTTCTTATAGCAATATTTCATGGATTTGATTGTGATTTACAGAAACCATCATGATCGCGCCGACATTCAAGGCGCGCTCGCCTTCGCCAGGTATTTTGGCATGTGTGGTGTTATGTACCTCAACTGACCCTGTATATAATGAACATTCATTATGTTTACTTTAATTCAAAGTCACTCAATTTCAAGTAAAGCGATAAACATGTATTGCTAAACAAGTGCTAAAACTAGAGTTACGTCAATTTTTACGCATTCTTTTAACGTGAATAATTTACAGACATAAATAATAATTAAGTTATGTTACGACATAACATATGAATGTTCACTAGGAAATGAAAATGTCAGGCAAAGTGTAAATGACAAAGTATAATAAAATACGTACATTAGCATAAGAATCGCGTGAATCGACCTTGCAATGTATCCGCGCCACGCTTATGTTAATGAAGAATATGCATGAATTTAAATTTGTAGATGCGTAATTTTATTGCCTACATTGCTTTAGGAGTGTAACAAAAGGGTGCATATTTTATTTTATCCTTGGGATAACAAGAAATAAATATGACAAAATAAGAGGACCCAAAAATGAAAGAGACTCAAATCAAATACATACTTTGTATTGTTTCATGTTAATTTACTAGCTGTGTTACATATTTCACATGCTACCACATAAAATAAAAACAAACAAACATAGTGTGATGTTATATAGCTAATAGCCTTCTTCTATAAATTGCCTATTCAACACAAAAGTATTTTTTCAATTCGAATCACTATGTCCTGAGATAAGCGCGTTCAATCAAACAAACTCTTCAGCTTTGTAATATTAAAGTATATAGTATAAATTTTAATTTAACTACCCATTATTGAATACGTACATATATATTTATATGTATTCGTTACGTTTTTAAAGCAATATAGAGTATAAAAAGTTGTTAATTTCATGCATATTTCGTTCATATTGTCAGCAAATTGATTTAAACTCTGCTTGAAACTGAGCCTCGTAAATTGGATTTGAAAATAACTGAATGAAACTAATATTAGCAAAGTTTTGAAATGTCCGGTATGAATTGATGTGTGTGACTCACTAATTACCACTAATCGATAGACGATCTGTTTTTAAACAGGATGTGAGTGTTTTGAAGTTTAGTGTGTACCAAATTTTTATTTTATCGTTTCAGCTGCCTTGATTATTACATGTTGTATATAACCCCTTTGTCACATGAAATGTGTTTGCAGTAATTCGTGTTTGTTTTTATAAACGATTTTTTTCTTGTGTTCATCTTTTAGGTAATGTAGGTGGTAGGACCAACGTAGTTCGATCGGGGAAGTACCACCGCCACACCTATTTCTAGCGTGAAGCTGTTCTTGCGTTCCGGTGGAAGGGTGTGGTTGCCGGCTCACTTATATATGAGGCGACCACCTTAGTCCTCAGGATTAACAACGCATCTGTGATCAACTTTAGATAGAACCCCTGTTCAATATGCAGTTGCTTCCATGTCCATGGGCGGCAGTAACCACTTACCACCAGGTGGACTGCATGCTCGTTTGCTACTTTATTCTTATAAAAAAAGTATATTATGTTCTGTAAGTATTTTCTGGTTATTTTTGGGTATTTTTAAAGCGTTTGTCGTTCAATAGCCAATCGATAAATATAATCTTATCGATATAAGCAATCGATAGAAGCTTTACAGGTTAGAGCATACACTTTAAGAGTATTTTTTTGTGATCGACCACCGATATTTTATTAGTTTAATAAATAGCTTATTAATAATTTGAAAGCGACTATTATAGTTTAATTTCGACAGCACAAACGCCAAATCTATTTCTACTTATTAATTATAGTACGGAGTTTATATTTTGAATATGTATGTATATTACTGTGACTGAACTTACGCAATTCATCTAATATGTGAGCTCAGGTACATACATGTCCATGAACGACAGTTATTACTTACGGCCAAATTACGCACTTACTTGTTTGCTGCTTCTACAATAAAACCTGTTCTGAGTTAATAACATGTCTATAAACTTTTTTAATATAACAAACGAGCGTGTAATCCTCGTAATAGTGGGAGAACACGGCTATCCAAAAAGATCTGTAAGAATTAAATTGTTCTACTACTTGAAGTCGTCTACGGATGCGTTTCTACCTTGAGGACCAGTTGGAACGCCTACTGTTAGTGTATCCCCACCACAAACAAGCAAAAAAATATATCGTGACTGTTGTTATAGGCATATTGTTAAAGTAGTTGGTATATATATATGATCTGGGGTGGGGGGGGCAAGCCGATGCCCATGTCCCGGGCGGCAAGTTCCAAGGGCGGCAAATTCAAACCTTGCTTACGAATGCGCAACTCCTCGTTGATTTAACTTTGACTATTGGGACGCCTAGTCAGTAGGAAGAGGAACTCTTGGTACGTATACGTTTTAAATGACCAACAATTATTGGACATCTGATGGCTGAAACGATTAAGACGGCAAAAAAGAAATTTAAGTGGGCAGGGGCGGCATTATCAAGTTTTTGCCACGACTAAAAATAATTAAAGATCCGGTTCTAGTCAGTGGTATCTAAGAAATCGACAAATTTTTAAACTTCAGTGGCCACTAAATAATAGATGTAATAATCGTTTAAATGTGTAATACCTTAAAAGTTTTAAACAAAAACACAAGCATTAAACGCGTACGGTAGGGCAATTTCCAAAAAAGATTAAAAGTAGCAATAAAGATGGCATTAGCATTTCACGTAAGCGCGAACCTTTTTCACGGTACGCCTGTCAAAATGGACGAGAATATCGAACGGGTTAATAAGAGAAATGGCTCGTAGTTTTATGCAGTTGTGTCTACGTCATTGTACATTGCATATAATACGTATTAATAAAATTAATTCATTACCATACTGCGAAACGTAATATAAAAGGGATATATTTATAGCATAAAGCATCGCCTTAACATTTACGTAATTAAAAAATCTTATTGGGACATAATTAGTTCTTTTCTACACGTATAACTAATAAGGTCATAGAAGACATACATACGAATACGAATGTATTTATTAGCAAAAACTTTTTCCTGTTACTATTTTTAAAACATCGTAATAGCTCATACGATGTTTACAATTTGGGATCCTTTATTGTATTATCGATGTCTACTACCTTTAATTCCTTTTTAGATTTACCCGAATCGTGTACATTTATTGTGCCGAAATTGAAATTGGAGCTAGGACAAACGATGTGGTTGCTAATTCATAGCGGTTGCGGTGCTGTAGACGTCAACAAAACGTGGGGCCTATTGTAAACATTAAACGTTTAAACTTTGTTGTAATTAAAATCTTACTATATAATTATTTACAATTTCTTTAAATTTCCTATATCTTATTATCAGTATAACACTGCAATTGGCAAACAGAATTCTATCATATTTTAAATCCGATTAATGGCAATAACCTTGTGGCCAGGGGACATACATATTTTTATTGTGTCATCGGTCACTCATGATAGGCATGTTTTAATTTGTTTTCACCGTATTCACGATCTATGCAATGGAATCTAAATGTTGGCATTAAATAGATGAATAAATCCCCGTCTAGAAAACGTTACATCGTAAAATTAATATTTGTATTTTCTTTATAAATATAATCATACATACATATTTTCGTTTTTCATTTAAAATCATTAGCGATTCTAGTAGATATAAAATCTTAAAACAAAATGTCAGTTAATTAGGCATTCATAGACACGAATACAGAATAAAAATCACTGAAATCATCATCAGAAATGACGATTAATTTAAATTTAACGTACACAACGAATTCAATGCTCTGGACATTCATAAAACTCCCGGCTCACAAAGTGAAGTAACCTGAAAGAATTTGAAAAATACGACGGGATAAACGGCCCCATTCGCAATCAGGAACCTGAGCTAAGGTATCGGAGATAAGGTGTATCTCAAACTCGTAGGAAGTTCATGTTTATGTTTAATGCTGTTATCTCGTGACGTAATATTTACTCGCGCTAAGCCCACCCGCGACTTTACTCCGACGATAGTGTAGTCGCTAAAGTTGATCGTAACTTTTAATGCGCGATAAACGTGACTCGAAATTATATGACAAAGAATAAAATTTCGTTTCGTTATTAACTTTTAGCACTATAGGTACTGCTCCAACGTTCAAACTTTGATAATTGAGAAGTTACCTCGCGTACTCAGCTACAATTTTGCTACGAAATGTATAATGAACTTTGTACTCCTGAATAAATTGATGAGGTCATATTTTTGAATTTAAAGATTATACTATTAACGCGTTAAAGATTTTTTGAAGGTACATGGAGGGATTCCTTTATCTTAAATATTGTAACAAAGATTAGTGCTGTGAGTAAATAAAATAAAGTAAAAGATCGAAATAGATATCTCATTCATCATTTTAACTCTGAAAATTCTTTGATAAGTAGATTAAATTAAGAAACCTTTTTAATCGAAACCCTTTTTAAGTCGGTTAAAAAGTATAACATATTTTCTATACCCTAACATCATATAACGTATATGATGGTTAGGGTGAATTAGGCTTATAATTACACCTACTACTTCAAGTTCTGATTGGTGAAAAGTAGGTAGTAAGGAACAAACAGGCAGTCCCGAGACTTAGTCAAAGCAAAAGGTGCTAATTACGAAAGCAGGGATTACAAACGAATTCATCTCACCGCACGAGAGATGAATGTCGATCGCACTTCAACTTTATGCAGATATATTCATGAACTGACAGTCTGACAGATTTTTCGTATATATTTTTTACGATCTTTATTAAAAATAAATTTGTACGAATTTGTAAATCACTAAAATTTACTATTTAACGTGGATGTCAAATGAAATAAAATTGCAACAATATTATATAAGATATGTACAAATCGTTTGGTACAAGTAATAGTTCATTATGGGCTCGACAAAATTAACCCATCTACATAACTTTATGATAGATATACCTACCATATGACTCCACTGTTACCTTTTACCTTGTATCTCGGATTCGCTGTATTATACACGTTGGCATTACACAAGTGTCGTTGGAAATCCCAGTGACTAAGTTTAAGGTGGGTAAAAAGTGTACTCAATAAGTAACAAATCGTTTTTAAGCATGCAGGATTGTAAGTGATTCCTACTGTAAATTGATATGTGTAACAAACCTCAGATAACATCAGAAATTTCCCTGAGTTTGCCATAAATGGACTCCTAAGGACTAAGTTCGAACGCATCGTATAAGCATTTCTCTATTACCACATTTTTCATACACACAGAAGTGCTTAATACTGTTATTATTAGGCAGGAATAGTTGTGGTGGTGGTACTTCCGGAGTCGGGCCACAAAGGGTTCTACCATATAACGGTTATTTTCTTATACGGTTATTTAATTTTTATAGATAGTTATAGGTACATTGCACATCTTTGAACTTGCCAGGGTTCAACTCAAAGTAAAACGCTTTATAAGCAGCTTTTGTAAAATCTCCGTATAGTTAAAGCGATCAAGAATATCATGAACATTCTTTATATATTTTCTGTAAAATATTTGCTACTACAAAATATGTTATTCACTCAGAATGTACGTCGTCGTAATATTTACTTGACAAACTATGCAAAATGTGTATTCCGCTTTTCACGCTTTCAAATTCTTTTGAAGACACCTTCTTTGAAATAAATGTAATTCGCTATGCTCATGTTCTCTATCCAATTTCACACAATTTATTCTGGCCAGAACATTTTCTGAAATCAACCGTGAGAAGTTTGTATAGTTGTATAAACTGAATTTACGTCGCAAAGAGTAGAATATTTTTTAGAAATCTATAGAATAAGATTAATGTGTGTATATACAATAATATGGTTTTAAATTGTATCATTATAAAATTCGGAGATATTATTTATTAAGGCTTCTGATGTCATGTCATAATATTGCGTAATTCATAAACATCTCAAATTATCATGTCATGGTCAGTAGTATTTACTTTGCATACTAATTGTGTTTACCTGCGTTCTGTATGACAGACTTTGCAAAAGAAGGTTAAATTCTTGAATATATATAGATTAAATTAAATTTATATGATTTATAAGGATTACATTTTTCGAGGACATTGCAGGAGTAATCATTTAACTTGAGGGTAAAAAAGTAAATTGTAATTATTGTAAGTACGTAGACTCTTAAATACGTGCGAGTAGTATAACTGTTACACGTAATGTATACGGAAAACTAATCACTAGACTGCGTCGGAGGGAGGGTAATGTTTTTCGACCACATTTATGTATGCACAAATGTAGTCATTTAAATTGTATAGACTACATGTATGTATGCACATTTCATAAGCACGCGCTACAGCCTAGACATTTTATTAGAATCGTCACATTTTGCAGAGTAACATAGGCTTTATAATTTTTTAAAATGGCGTCTACAAAAAAGGTGAAAAGAGGGGGAAGGGGGGGATGTTTTTATTATCGCGACAATACGGATATTAAATGCAAAGCTAGTAAATAGACCATTCTAACATAAATATAATACAGTACTTTTACTTGACTATTCTGTCGAAAACTCATATAAAACGTTAAATTTGACATTTCAGTATGAATAAAAAAATCGTTTAATGCATATGTTAAAACATATGCATTAAATAGTAAACTATTTTAGCAATGTTACTAGTTTAAATAAATAAGATAATAAATTGTTTTCGGTATTATGTATTTATCAGTATCAAATTGTGAATTTCTTCAGTTTTATATTATGAGTATCTTCCTATCTTCTCGAGTATCTTCTTAAGAGTAATAAGTTTCCTTCTCAGTTAGTTATTATCGACTACGTTCCGTGTATCAGGTGTCTGCCCCCTACGTAGTTGATATTTAACTACGTATAGACCTATCAAGATGATTGCTGTAACACAATATAGTAGCTGTTTGATTTCTGCATTAGGTTTATTGCACATAAACTTATATGTAAGGATTATATGTAAAGTACTATATTTTTTAATGATTATATAATCATATATTCATTAAAATATATATATATATATCCGTGTCGTTGAAATTCAGATTCTAACTAAAACGTTTTTTGTTCCGATAAATACATCGACATAGTTATTGTATAGAACTGAGGAAACTGAGGAAACAGTCATATATAAAAATAGTTGTCTAAGTTTCCTCAGTTATTAATAAAGTATCTGGAATAGGATTACTTGCAATTCAAGCCCCTTATCGAGAGTCCTTTAGCTAGGGGGTGGAAACTATCCTCACACTTAGCTCGCGCGGAAGCAGCAGTGCTGCACTACTTTGTTCCAGTTTAAAGGGTTTTACACTTAGTGCAAAAAGCATTTTATCCTAGACGCTCATAGGTGCGTCTATGTAAAAGCTTTATCGAATCAAATACTTTTTATTATTATTAACTAGCTGTGCCACGCAGTTTCACTCGCGTTTATTAGAGAATAATCTATTAAAAAAACAAACATAGCGTGATTTTATATAGCCTAAAGCCATCCATGGTAAATCTACTATTCAACACAAAAATATTTTTTCTATTCGAACCAGTCGTTCCTACGATTAGCGCGTTCAACCAAACAAACTCTACTGCTTTATAATATTAGTATAGATAAGTTAAAAACGAAAAGTTCTTCACCGATACATATTCGTGCAGCGTGGTAGAGAACTATCTAAGCCTCCACTTAAAAGTGTAAGGTCTGAAAAAGTCCTTGTACCAACACGGGGACATAAAAAGGGTGGCAAACTAATCGAGAAAACGGTTCATTGAATTAGAAGTCAACTGAAACATCTATTAAGTACTTTATTTATATTAAATAGAATTCTTATTTTTAATCACACAGAACTAAGCTAAATTGCATTATTTTATAGGGTAACCGTTGTTAAACTACGTTTTAAGATATAAGATATTAATGACTTAAATTTTTGACAAAAAAATATTACTTCTGTATGTAAAAAAATAAATATACTTTAATCACTTTATTTAGTCTGTACCTACCTTTAATATCATCTCTTAAGATACCGGAATATCATATGTGTCATGAGCCTAGGGCTATCTTCCTAAGATTAATGGGCGGAAAAGTGTTTAAGAATTTTCCGTACTTTGTATTTCAAATACGCGAGACATTTAATATTTCATTCTTAGAATACTTAAACTCCAGTATTTACCGAGACTTCTCTACAATATTTTATCTGAAAGAAATTACTAAGCGAATGGTGGTATTGAGTAACTTAAAAAACTTAACTTGTGTCACTTATCTACTATCTTAATGATAACCCTATAGTATTCCACTCGTGTTTCACATTTTAATAATAAAGAAAATGTAGAAACTTAGTACAAAACATTTTGTGTTATACAAATCAGTTATTTTGAATAAATACCATAGCATTTCAGCCATTTTGAAGATACTTTCTTCATATAAATCACTAGCTGTGCCACGCAGTTTCACCCGCGTACTAAAGGAAAGCTCTCAAAAATAAGGATAGATTACCGTTTTTCCAACATTTTTCGTTGCTGCTCCACTCTTATAAGTCATAGCGTGATATTGAATAGCCTAAAGCCTTCCTCGATAAATGTACTATTCAACACAAAAAGAATCTTTCAATTCGAGCCAGAAGTTCCTGAGATTAGCGCGTTCAACAAAACAAAGTCTACTGTTTTATAATATTAGGATAGGTAGATATATAAGAAATCTTTTTCTTTGGAAATGAAAAATGCATATAAATCCGTTACATACCGGAATAAGATGCCGGACAAACCGATTGACAGATAGCAGAGAGCGACTTCGTTTTATAGTATGTAAACAAACATTAAAAATATCCAAAGATTTAAAAGGTACTTGTTATAAGCTGAGCCTGAAGATGACGGAAGTAGTTATCGTTACGTTTTGTTATAAAAATATAGTTTACTTCGTTTTCCTCTTTTTAACAAAAAGGTAACACCTTTGTAAGGTTTCGAGCGATGTTATCTTGTTTCAAAAGGATTAAAGGTGAAAGAAAACACGTTAATAAAAAAATAAGGAACAGGAAATAAACTCAAGACTTAGTTTACGTCTTCGCAAACTTCTTTTATCTAAAACTGCATTTTTATCTAACTGCGTCAGAAGGAGGAAAATGTTTTTCGAGCGTATGTATGTATGTATATATATGTATGCATGTATGTATATCAATTTCTTTGGCACGCGCTACTGGCCAAACGGCTTGACGGATTGTGACGTATGACATATCTTTAGAATCGTCACAGTTTGGAACGTGACATAGGCTATATATTTTTTTAAAATGGCGCCCGCATATAGAGGAAAAATGGATGAGGGACGAATATTTTACTATTACGACAATATGGGTATTAAATGAAAGCTAGTAAATAGACCAATCTAAAAATGTATATATTATAATACTTATATTTGACTATTTCGACAAAAACTCATATAAAACATTTAATTAGGTATACATCATTATGAACCAAAAAATTGTAACTAATCAGTTGAGTTCTTTGTTTTAACAATCATACTAGTTTAACGTTGATTTTTATAGCATCGAATTACTTTCTTTAAAAATATTGAAGGTGGAAGATCCATTCAGTTCGACTCCGGATTGCTATGGCACAAATATAGTGTACATGCTTAATAAGCGATCTTTATTCTGGTTTATTCATAAAAATAATATATTTCTCTAAATACGTTGTTGCGTTGGTACCTCTGTACCAACGCAACAGTTGTCAGATGCGGATATATAGATAGGACTTTTTGGAGAATAATTACGAATTCATAAGCGCACTCTAAAGTATTTAGTAAAATATAGAGTATAGAGTCTCTAAGTAGTAAAGTATAGAGCCTCTATATCATAGAATATTATAGGTGAAAGAGCGAGGTCACTTTAAATTGTATCAAATTGATTAATTAACTTTTTTGTGATAAATATAAAACTTACTAAAATTCTATGACTAAGTAAATATAATAGAGAAAAGTTAAAACTTTGCTTAGCAAGCGAAGCATCTATTTGCATAAAATTTTTTCAATAAAATCTTTGATATTTCCATGCGCAGGTCTATAATAATATACATTAAAACTCAACTATTTGCTAAGATTTTTATATATAATATCTCCTGCCTATCGTTATCCGTTTGCACACGGGACAATCACGACGCATCTGCCTCGCAATGCGCCTATTATGTCCTATAGAAATGCAAGCTCCATTTTGTAGCACAAGCGGGAGCATATTGCGCCATATATTACACCACTACAGATTATAACTTATTACCTCGCTACAGATTATAATAGCGAGCAAACTGGCTATAAGGAAAAAAGGTGCACTTCAACCAACCATGGAGGCGTAGCAAAAGACCGCCATAAACGTCCTATTTAGCCTCTGGTTCGTGCTCTTAATCGGCCTTTTATAGATCGCCTTAATGACGTAACGATGAAATGAAGCAGATACTTAAGCTGAGGTTGCTAGCAAATTCTTTGTTGAAAACATCGGGATATTGTAAGAAAATTCCCTCTTGAATAGCACCGAGATTTGCGTAGAATAACACATAATAGGTATGTATAATTCTTGGTATACGTAATTTATTCACCGAATTGCTAAGACTTCGTATTATTTTCATTATACTTCAACGGAAGAAACAATTACTTTGTCCAACATAATTACATACCTTCTACATTTAAATTGTATGGAATACATTTTCCGCATCTCAAAACTAAACAATCGTGACATATTTTTTTCTGTTTTATATTAATGTGTTTTATAAGATTATTGAATTATTCGTTAAAAACCAAATTATTTTCTTCCATGTTTTAATTTTTGCTGTACACTTAAATAAAAATATTATTAGGTATATAGGAATTTTAAAACTATGAAAGTAGAAAAATAATTGTAGAATCTTTATCTTCTACATTCATTTAGTAGTAATTACATTTTTATTTTATTATTAACTCCTTGCCATGGCTATTCGAAACTAGAAGGGCTGAAGTTAGTCGTGTACTTACCCACATCCTTAAGAACTATAATGGTTGGCGCCAGACCTATATTCACACACTCACTCTGCAAATACAAAGTACAACGCCGCAACGCAATTTTTCCTCCAACCTCAAAATCCATGCGCTATAGCGACACCCTGCCGCCTAATATCACCTTGGTTCTGTTTCAAATGTAAGGGAGCACTGTAATTACAGCGTGAGGCCTTTATCAGGAAGACAACGCTGCAATCAACATCAAACAGACGAGGTTTCGATTCGAGACGCCTTTATGGTACGTTTGTACCTTTTTTTTTTGATGACGGGGGGAAACCTTTAAAAGGTACACCGAAGCCTTGAGAAAGACTCCGGGTTATGTGGGATTTTTACCATTAAAACCACCTCTGTGACCTTCCTCAGTGCTTGCAGGGGACTCAGGGATCTCCAATGGAATGCACCGGTGCCCCCTAGCGCGGCGCCCCTCATGGGCTCATCTCTTGGGGGGCGTGTAACTGTCCCCGTACACCTTCCAGTGTCTGTGACGATATGCAGCCACACATGCCGCCGTCCTCCTCAGTGTTGCTGGCTGGGCGTTTCGAGCCACTCAAGCCACCCGCAACCGCAGAAACCCCCTTCTAGTCGCCTCTTATGGCAGGCAGGGGATACCGTAGCCGTTTTCCACTCCCCGGCTACAGGGGAATGTTACTTTTGTATGAACGAGTCATAAGTATGTACTAAAGAATTGTGCTCACTCATAGTGGCTTGATCGTAAAAACTTTTATACTCTTCAGCCCTTCAAAGAATATTTAATATTAGAGTTACCCAAAGCCTTATAAGATGCTTTCGAGTGACCACTAAAACTTATCTTATTATTTCTATATGTACTGATATCGTCTTTTAACATATTATGTACATTCAAAGTCCTTGAATTATCGAAAATTAATTTATACCTCAAATATCACGAATATTGAATAGGATAGCATTATTAAATAGTTATTCAATCTACAGAGGTAATTTAAATGAAATAGTTGGTCAGCAATGCTGCGATTTTCATGCAAATACTTGCGTTTTAATTAAGTTGTAGTTGGAATTGAATTTTGTTCAAGTTACTTTGTACTATACTGTAGATTTTTATCCACTTGTTTAGTAAACATTCCGTTGCGAGGGCGATAAGATCTCGTACTTTCTTTTGACTTTGACTTAAACATCATGGAGTCACAAAGAGCAAGACGCGAAGTTACAGAAGGCATTAAGATCTGTATGCACTATCTGTACCTAATGTTTGTAAATGTATGCAAAATAAGCATCGTGTAACTTTTTATTTAAAATACGCCACAAAGCAGATAGCAATGAGCATAAGGTATGTTGTATATAGTATTGTGTTTGTTGGTGTGTTTTCATATAAAAAATGCTAAATTATTTTTAAGGTATTTTATTTTTTGTTTAAATGTTTGATAGAGACAACGAATGATCAGAACCCTGGTACATACTTCGGGCATTAGTCCTGCTATTCAATAAGGTAATGTTACCAGCATTCTGTGAACTCATCCTACGGACAGTATTTTGGATGCAGCTGTTTATGTTTAATTTGGCAATTTGTTTCTTTTTACACTTAAGTTATATTTTTTTATGCATATAATTGTTAAATTAATTAGTTAAAACTTTAATGTTGTAAATGTTTATAAAAGTCTAAGTATAAAAGTCTGTAGTTTTTGGTCTGTTTATGTAGAATACTCATAACAATTTTATAAACGTCAAATGTTAATACATGTACGTAGGATAGGACGGATGGTGAGTTACCAACTTAACAGCTACACGGAGCGTAGCCGAGCTTACATTCATTGAACTTTTATAGAGTTGCCCACGTCGGCGACTCGTCAGAATATTAATGGCACATAATACGTTCTGAATACTTGTTACAACTTTTCCCATTACGCTGCTCAGATTTACACTAAGAAAAAATGTCTTTGAAGCAGGGAAGCTCGAGCGAAACTCAACTAAAGTTTGTTGTATGATGGGAAAATAAGCGTTCAACTCTGTTGCGGTACAGTCTTGTAGCGGCTATGCAAACCTAATGTCTAATATTTCTTTAAGTCGATGCCAGTTGGTGGAAACACGGTCTGAGTTGATCGCTAGTATATTAGCCCTTGAAGTATATGGAAGTATTTTGAAGCTTAGCAGATTGAAATAGCAAACGAGCATGCAGTCCATCTGATGGTAAGTGGTTATTGCCGCCTATGGACAGTTGTAAGCAACTTCATATAGAACAGGGGTTCTGTCTGAAGTGGATGCGTTGCTACTCCCGAGGACTGAGATGGTAGCCTCACACACAAGTGAGCCGGCAACCACACACTTCGAACAAAATACAAAAACTGCTTCACTCTAAAAATAGGTATGGCGGTGGTACCGGGGAGGTTCGTTCTCAACTGGTTCTAGTACTTTGTGAAAATTACTTAATCTATATTTGAAAAATATGAATTTATGCTTATAATGTAACGCTTAAACATTTATAATAAAGTTAATATAAAAACGTAATTTCCATAGATTCATTCAGCAATTCTTCATTAAAACTTCAAACAAAACATTTTGTTTTTATCCGAGTGTAATATAAATTCTCGTTGTTTACCGAATCAATACTTTGGCAATACCTTTATGAGAAAGCTGGCCGCCTACGTGCGTAGACAAAAGAGTGAGTATGCCTAAAAGCCCCATTGTACTGTTATTGTTTGCCGCGAGTTCACTGAAAGCGATGCAATCGAAAACTTCGGCGCTCGTCTATTGTTTATGAAGATAAATTTAAGGTAGACAAAAGAAAAACGACAGTACATATTATTTTATTATCGTTTTATGTAATTAAGTTCACATAATATTTTAAGTACAGTAATGTCGTAACGACATATAAAACGTTAGCACCAAGTGATTGTTACAATTAACCCGACTGCGTCAAAAGGAGGGTGATGTTTATCGATCGTATGTATGTATGAATGATTGTTTGTATGTATGTCCATTTCTTTGGCACACAGTACAGCCCAATCGGCTTGACGGGTGGTGACGTATGACATATGATATTATTACAAACGGGTCTTAGTTTGGAAAGTGTCATAGGCTTTATAATTAAAAAAAATGGCACTAGGAAACAGTGGCAAAAATAGAGCTAGTAAATAGACCATTCTGAATATATATATATATAATAAAAAACCATTTACTTACCTATTTTGACAAAACGCACGTGAAGCGTTAAATTAAGTATATCATAATGAACAAAAGAAAACTTTAAGCAGTCGGGTAAAACGTTATAACCATGTAATTGTCACATTTTTAATTTTCATGTTCTACCACTGCATTGGGGAGACTTAGAACATGCTGCACCACGCTGCCCCAATGTGAATAGGTAGTAAGGTAAATGTTAATCCAATTCATGTAGCGTGTTTTCAACGTGTAGGACCTCTCGTAAATGTTAAGGACTGGTACATGTATATTAACTTAGGCCAAAATTTTTACATGTTGGAAGCACGGAAGCGTGCATGAATTTACCATTCTACTCCTGGCGGAGCTCGATGTCGCTCAGTTTGTAGACCCACATAAATCGCGGGGCTATGCGCCTATTCTGCGCCTTTAATATAAAAACCTATGTTTTTGGTATGAATATTCGAGTAGTTGGTTACTTGTGTTTCTTATTTTTATATTTATATCCGACATGAAATAGGATACAACAAATTGTATCTACTATAAATAATTATTAAGAAGTGAATCTTTTCCTTAATATTTTTAATATAAACGAATTAATATTTGATGATATATTTTTACTATTAAAGCAAGTAGGTTATATTTTTTTCCAAGTCATCATTAATTGAACAATACCATAGATTTAAAAATATATAGAAATTACCGAAGGTCTCGCCATAATATTAATAATATTTTCTAAATAGGTGTTATACCTATTACCTACCTACCCGATAGACAAGAAAGTTTGAACATAAGAAACAGAAGAAATATAATTATTATGAAATATTTCTGAATATCGGATTGGATAAGGTAGGTACAGAAAATGAATCAAGACAAAATTAAAACTATTGTAGAGTCGCAAGTAGCAGCGAATAACAAGTTTTCCTATTCTGTTATATTCGCACGGACATTACAAAATTTGTTTTAAATATTTTAAGAGATGGTCCCCATACGTGATATCAGTTCTGTGAATGGTTGCGATAAAAATAGCGAACACATGCCCGTTCACCGCCAGATGCCCTGTGACCTTATGCTTTGCTCCATTTTATAACATTACGTTACGCATACATCGACAACACTATAAATATCGGCCGTTTCACACTACATTAGTCTTTACTGCGAACTAGCTTTTCCCGCCGGCTTTGAACGCAAGCTTGCGACCTTTTTCGATGAGGGGTTTTTTTTATAAGAATGAAGTAGCAAACGAGCATGTTGTCTACCTGGTGGTTATTGCCGCCCATGGACATCTGTGAGCAACTTTATATAAAACAGGGGTTCTATCTGAAGTCGCTCACAAATGTTGCTACTCTTGAGGACTGAGTTGGTCGCCTCATATATAAGTGAGTCGGCAACCACACCTTTTAGTCAAAACGCAAGAACTGCCTCACGCTACATAATTATAGGTGTGGCGGTGTTACTTCCCCGGTCGAACTACATTGGTTCTACCACCTGGTAAACCTGGTAAATGTAGCTATTGATAGGTTGTATTATTGTACAAATCTTGCTACCTAAGCCTCTTAGTCAAACGTGTATACAGCACTTCGCTGATTGAACGATAGTCTTAGTTAAAGGAGATCGTATAAACTAAGTCTTCTTGACGGTATGAAGATTATTCCAATTTAACATTTGTGCTCGTAAATTGTATTCAGACATTACTCTGAACTGTCTGTAACAACACAGTATGCATAGAAATAATCAACATACTTTTATTAGTAATTAGTTATGCCCCTTAGTTAGTTATGGGAGATTGGATGGGAGTTAGTTATGGTTTCTATCGCTTTAAAAAAAGTGTAACATTTTTTACAATAAATATGTTCTCAATCCTTTGTATTAAATTCATTAATATTAATGCGATTTGACTAACACAAACAAAGAAACCAAAACAAAATTATTGTAATGTCTATAATTTCTTATTCTCAGTCCACCATTTTTTTTAAATATGTACCATGTGCAGACAAGCGGAACTTTAATTTTTATTATATGTATGTAGTTCTAAAATTTTCCATTACGTTTGATCGTTCAAAAATATAGACAAAACGCTATAAAGAATATGATTAAGCTAAAAATATTTTACGAAATGGTTACGGTGCATACCGGGTCTTAATGAAACGATAAACGGTTTAATAAGTAATTTCTTTTGTGATATAATACAACTCGACCAACAAGGGTTGCAATGCAGTCTGCATACACATACAATCAAGTAGGGCTCTCATTATTTACGAATATAATTCCAAATATCAATGGATATAAATTTAAAATATTTCAGATTTAAAAAGTGGATAGTACATACCTACATATACGCGTTTGCAAATTGTCTGTAACAAATTTTAAATTTTTTAATGTGTAAAGGCTTGTTCTTAAGTAGGGGAGCATTTATTTATTTCGCGATCGTAATTTGACGGCACTTCAATGTAGATTAATGTAGATTTTATTCATAAACAATAAAAAAAATATATTTCAATAGTGCTTACAATATTAATTTCAGAAGTAACAAGTAAGCAATACTTGCTTAATGTATCTCAGCGCAGAACAATACTATTAGCTTATGTTATTCTCTCTATGTTATTCTAATCTATGCACACAGCTTAATCCGAATGCGAGACATTCGACCAACGTTACGATAGTTAATGCTGAATTGCGAGCACAATGCACTTAGCATCTCAGCGGTGGCCAAATATCAAGTAACGTGGATGACTTCTCAAATGTTTGCCACCATTCCGTTTCTAGTTGATGCTACCGTGTATAATGCGCGAAAATAGCATCCCTACCTTTCAAAAGTACTTTACAGACCATAACTAGGAATTGAGTGAAGCCAAATACTACTATAATTCATGTAGTATGTACTTTGTCTTAATTAAAAATAAAATGTCAAATAGACATATTTTTAAATAAGTGATTGCATTAAAGTATGTCTATTTGATATTTAACTTTTTAATTAAAACAAATCACACTTCACAATGATAGAAGTATTATGGCTTCATTCAATTCTCAGTTCTGGGCTAGTATGTACGATTTGTGCACAAAATAATATTACACAAAACAATATTTTTTACATAAAAATATGCGTCATTCATTGAGTAGTAGCACTTTTAAAAATGACAAGTTACGCAATAGTAAAACAAATTCGTATTGTACCGGACTCTTAGTCATTAGGACGTTGGTGCGTCAAAAATAGCTGTTTCTATTTGAGAGACGCCGATATGTGTCAACGTTGAAGTTAATATGACTATGAAAATATAGCTTTCAATACAAATGTTCTAATTATAAACTGGCTTCAGCTCGTAATTCTGTTTGCGCGATATTTACTTACGTGAGATGTTTTTCCACAAATCTTTTGAAACCATAAGTACATGAAACGACTGTATAATCGTTTTTGAAGTTATATTTGTATACAAGGTGTGGGGGAAACGTATGTATTGGTGAAAAGATTTTCTTTTCAATCGAATTGACTTCTTAATATACTGTTATAAAATATTCCATACGGCAACTTATGGTAATATATCCCTGTAAATTGGATTTTTTTAAAAAGCGGAATCACTACTCTAATTTGTACCATGTTTATTTCTACTTAATAAAATAGACATATGGTCTTAAAGATGTGTTTAGGGAATGTTGAAGTTGAGATACTTAACCAAGGCGTTTCATCTTAGTTCTCAGAGGTAGCAACGTATTTGCTGCTAATCTCAAGTAAATGTATAGTTTTATCTTAATTACAGATGTCCATGAGCGGTAATCACCACTTACCATCAGGTGGAATTCTTGCTCGTTTGATACTACTATATTGTAAAATTAGGAATGTGTTTACAGTAAACTCCATTATCACATTATCATTAAATAAGCTACGAGTGTAAGCTGTGAGTGGATTTTTGAAGTGAACCTTCTTTATCGTCGTATGAGAGAAATTTGCTGTCATATTTTTCTCTACACAGTTTTTTTCTCTGTTTAGGTGGCTGTACGTGCCTCACGATATTGCCCATAGTGATCTCATTATTAAAAATTAAAATTAAAGTAGGAAATCCAATTCAAATTATTTCACGTAACACCGACGTATAAGCACAACTTGGTTATAACAGATGAGTCTCAAATCGTGATAATTACCGGTGAATATGTTCCAGTTTAATATAAAGTTATAACTATTGTAGTTAACATTATCAGTGAAACCCATTAACTCGGAAAATCTCATTAAGCTTAAGGTAATTGAATTATTTGACGTAAATATAGGTTGTTTACATTAAGCAGTGATTTTGTTTAAATTTATAATTATTAATGCAAATGTTTGCGATTTTATAAATCTGGATGATCTTATCTAATATATTATGGTAGTAAAATGTTACATGTTCTCATTAGGCTTACTATTTACCTATACCAACAATTTAGGGGTAATGACATTTTACAAGTGTTGATTGCCAAAGTATCACCATAGGTACTTATTTCTGCCATATTATAGAGCGATTGTAGAGGCATATATGTAGAGACGTTCCATACTCTTATTAGGGTAAATAACCTTTGGTTAACCTTAGGTGCAGTGATAGCCTAATGGTTGAATCTCGGCCTCTCCATCGAGGATCCGGGGTTCGAATCCACGGCACTCACCACTGATTTTTCAAAAATTATGTGCGTATTAGAAATTGAATTATCACTGCTTTACGGTGAAGGAAAATATCGTGAGGAAACCTGCACATCTGAGAGTTCTCGTAAAAAAAACGAGTTATCAAAGGTGTGTAAAGTCTACCAAGTCGCACTTGGCCAGCACGGTGGACTATGGCCTAAAACTCTCTCTCTCTCCGAGGGAAAACCTGTGCCCAGCAGTGGGACAATAATGGGTTGACGATGAACCTTAGGTGGAAAAACTGTCCTATTCAATCAAGCATATAAAAAGAAACTTCTCATCATTTCTTACTTCAATATAAATATTCATTCGCTTATCTGGCCAACGCGATAGACTATGGCCTTAACCCTTCTCACTATGTGTGAGGAAATCCGTTTATTGGAACAGTAATGGGTTGATGACGGCCTAAAACTATTCTCTTATCCTGTCAGTAAATCCAACAACCATTATACGTACATCCAACGAGTGACCATTCATCTGTTTTTTATTACTCTTTACAAAAAAAATGACGTCTCTCCTCGGAACCATATATCTCCATTAGAATCTTCAAGCAGCGAATAGGACGTCCACTACCCTTGGCTTAGTTTCGAAATTCCTTAACGAGGGCGTATTCGTGACCTCTAACTACATTATGAATGGCCCACGGTTTAGAAAGTTTATAGTGTTAGACGATGCCGAATTTCCTGTTTTCGCCAACATCTTGTTACGCAAGTTGTCAGCGCGCCAACCGCTCAGGTGTTCCGACCTCCGATACGATTGTTGACACATACATGACTCATCTAGAACGAACTTCTGTTTTTATTTGTATTTACATGATGAAGTAACAGTAACTATCGTAAAAATACTATAATAATTGCAGACGAAAATTCCAAAAAAAAAAAACAGTAAAACTTGAAAGTTGAACTTTTTTATAAGAATGAAGTAGCAAACGAGTATGCATCTGGTGGTAAGTGGTTACTGCCGCCCACGTACATCTTAAGCAACGTCATATAGAACAGGGGTTCTATCTGAAGTCGATTACTGATGCATTGCTACTCGTGAGGACTAAGATGGTCGCCTCATATTTAAGTTAGCCGGCAACCACACCATTTCACCGAAACGCAAGAACTACTTCACGCTAGAAATAAGTATGGCGGGGGTGAATTCTCCGGTCTATAATTGTTCTACCACCTGGTAAACTTAATTATACACTATAATATAGCAGCTATATAAGAGTACCTACTAATATAATATCAGTATAAGTTTGTAGTAGAAAATTGCAGACTACTATTACTTTTAAAGCCTTTACAAATTGAAGTATAAATTATCAAACGGCTACAAGTTATTATGTAACTAATTTTCTTATTTATTTGTTTCAGGTAAGACCTTCACTTTTATTTATAAGGTTGTAAGTTTATAGGTTAAGAATAGATAATTAAGCGTAAGAATGGAAGAGACAGAATATGGAGCCTCCTTTTTACTTCACAAATGAAAATTATTTTTTGTCAAGGTTGCATTACTGACGTAATACCAAAATACAATAAGAATATTTAACGTTTTATGTTATATTCAATTCAATTATATTACTTACAATAATATTTTATTCGACGTAGAGCAACAGGTAATAGTTTTGAAAGTTCGGTATTCTAACAAATCTGTTTAGGGAGCACTTAACATTAATTGTATTGTACATCGTAACTCAAGAGTCAACGTATGATATTTGCATACTAGGTGTTACTCACAACTTAGTACGCGAAAACTACAACATAAAGTAATACAAACATTTAACCTCAATTTTAATCTCTTTAGGGGTGAAATATCAAAAGATCATTAATTCGTAGTGGCCACATCATAAAATGAACCTTTTGTCGTTTAATAGTTCTAACTTTCGTAGTTTAGTCTCTGTGATTATTAGTCAGCCGTCCTTCTATTTTTATACGTAGGAATATAGATAGATTGATCAGTTTAAGAATGAAATAT
>DWNE01000363.1:0-30908 GCA_018249875.1 Cecropterus toxeus | reverse complement strand
TTTGTCCTTTACGAAGTACGTTCGGCTATAGTGATAGGTAACATTTTAAACATTTCGGCCTCAGGAGGATATATTTTGTTTGTTTAGATAAATTACTTCCTATTTCGGTTGAAAGAACTTTATTCGAACAGTTTCATTTAAAATGAGATACAGTAATTTTACAAATGCTTAATTTCTTTACCTTGCCCCTTGGGAACAATAACAAAATATATAATTATTCATTAGTTGTTTAAAATTTGTTACTAAAAAGATAATTTTTAAATCGTTTTTTAATAAATTATAATAATGATAAATTAAAGTGTTGTACCACGCATCTATTTCGTACCAATTGATCTCAATGTCATCCAAATTACATGTACGATGGCAAACTGTCGTCGGTTAGGTTTACGTTTACAATATAATTATGATGTACGGTGTGATGGTCAGCTGCCGACGTGCCTGTGCCTGCACGTGGGGCGCGTGGAGTGGGCGGGTGGCGCGCTCAGCAAGCGCGGCGAGTTCGTGGCCTTCCCCGAGACGCTCTCCGTCGCGCCCTACGCCGTCGCGCAGCGACCGCAGGTACTAAACTTAATAATAAGCTGTTTGAACTCGCTAAGGACGTTTTATTATTATTTTGATGAGTAATACTTAGGACTGTTTTATAAAATCAACATTAACATGATTTTTGTTATATTCTATTGTTGATTTAATAAAATCAAACGATATTTAGAGGAAAGTTTTATTTACAAACTTATAATTTTATCTGAATTTAACAAATTTTGACTATATACTGTAGAATACATACAGTAGTTTTATAGGAACATCTGGATAAAAACTATATACTAAATAATTTTTTACATATTTAATGTTGTACAAATATATGAATTTAATCTGTCGATTTTTGAGTTTTACTGACATAAACTTGCAAAAGCTCGATTTTATGTACTTAAAAAAAATATCAATCTAGGAAACTTAGAAGCTCAAAACCTTTCCTAAAGTGATTTGCTTGCATTGAGCTACGTGTAACATTACTTGTACACGTGTATAACTTAACTGTGAGCTTCCCTACCCACGTCCCCAGCCCGACCTGGCGTCGCTGATCAGCGAGGGCCGGCTGCGCACGGGGCTGTCGGCGCTGAACGCGGCGGCGGCGGCGGCGGCCGACGAGCGCGCGCTGTACCGCCTCGCCGCCGTCGTCGTGCACGTCGGCGGGCCCCGCTCCGGACACTTCGCCACCTACCGTCGGGGGAACGGCTTTGAGAGCAAACGGTATTAAACCTTACACTTTGTTAATTGCTTCATACGACAGCGTTAACTGCGTTATGCGTTGTACCATTGACTATGGTTTATTATAAAGTATGCGCTTAGTTAACAAAACCGTGTCATCTAGATCTCTATATTTATATGTTAATTCGGCTCAAAGGATCACATATCAGTTCGATTAAATTTAAAAAAGGGAAAGCTGCTGCCAAGGTAAATGCAGTCGTGTCAAGGAAACGGCTGCATTCCAACAATCTTAATTCAAATTTATTAAAAAACTACTATAGCTTAAATAAAACAAGCGTGGTCCCATCCTAAGCCTAGGTACGCGAATCCGCCACGAAAGAAATGACTACGACCTAAGTTACATTGAGATGCATATATTATAAAGGACTATTTATTAAAAATGTAAAGATTGTAAGAAGGATTAAAAAAATCTCCATATACCCTTAAATCGCTAAATCTTCCTTACGTTATAATTGAATGACCTCTAAGCGATATGTGTGTATGTGTCGCATGCAGGTGGTGGTACACGTCGGACACGCTGGTGCACGAGGTGTCGCTGGCGGAGGTGCTGCGCTGCGCCGCCTACATGCTGTTCTACGAGCGCAGCGCCGAGCCCGCGCCGCCGCTCACCACGCACTTCTGAACCGCTCATCTTGCTCCCGGACGAGGATTAAACTAAACACGTGTTAACGATGTGTCTCGAAACTTATATTACGTATGTAATATAAAATAATCGGGTACTTATAGACATTCAATTTGAAGCATTGAAGGAACGACCGGTCGATTGATATAAAATGCGCACACGTTAGAGTTAAACGTATAATGACGAAACGAATATCGTAAAGCGAAATATTAATTTCATTATTGTGGTGTACATATGAAATGAAAATTGGCTGTAAGTATGTAGGTATGAAATATATTAATGTTCAATATTAAATTTTGTCATCTAATACTTGTCCTAAATTTTTCAATTTTCAAGTAACTTTTTAGGACATTTGAAATAATATTACTGAAATGTAATTTTATGGTAGATATCTCTGCATTTTTTGAATAATTCTTGGCTTAATACAGCCTGATTTAAGAATTTAAAATTGAACTTGATGTTCTCAAATAGAATATGTTTTATTAGATTTTCTTTTTAAATTATGGTGCTATCACGCATCTAAAAATATTTAGCACAAAACCTCTATTGTCGTGGACGTGCACCTGGTCTCGGACTCATAATAATTACATAATATTAATAGGGAATTTACTAGGAAATCTAACCAAAATAAGAATAGGACAATCTGAGAATGAGGCTTAAGATAATTCCCTTTTTGGATGAGCTTGATGAAAGAACAATTAATCAGTTTAACATAATAAAAATAATTTAATGAAAATTCGTAATCTTAACTTAGCACCTCTGCTATTTTCGTTGGCTTTTAACGGGTTTGATTATGGATTGACCCAATATTCAGTATACACTGATGTCACAATGTCAAATAGTTTCAAAATCATGTCAAAAACAAATGCATGAAAAACGTATTGTTTATGTTTAAGACAATAGATGCATTCAAATTAACCTGTTCAACCTATGCTACAAAATTATATTAAGCTTGTGAAACAAGCTATTAAAATTGTAATCGTAAACTGTTTTAACTGTTTAATTGATTTCATGAAGACACGCTTCTGACAAAATCATCGGTGCTAGATACTTACTGGAACTATCTCGATATGTGGATTAAATTCGTAAATTGAAGTTACATGTATTTTGTAATTGTAAAAATCTTTTAAATCATCCGACCTTAATCTCCACTAGTTTTTGAATTTGATGTACACACAACTGATATTTCTTAGTGCATTTATTGTAACGCTACATATCTGTGCGCCCTTGTATTGAGCACCTTTAAAACGTACTGTAAGTAAATACATCTAGCAGACCGCACATGGGTGACTATAGCTCGAGCTATAATTGCTAACGGTTCCACCTTGTCGCTTAAGCCGAATCGTTGCCTGCGAGGCATGTTTGATTTTATTCGATACATCTGTCAACAGTCGTTCGTTCCTGTACTCCTCCGAAACGGCTTGACCGATTCTCATGAAATTTTGTGAGCGTATTGAGTAGGTCTGAAAATCGGCCAACATCTATTTTTCATACCCCTTAGTGATAAGGGTTGTCCATCCTTAACATTTTTGTATATTTTTTAGACATTTTTTTTATTATGTAATAATTTATATGGCAAAACAACCTCTGCCGGGTCAGCTAGTATACATATATGTTTAAGCTACTAATTAGTCTCGAGCAGTTTGACTCGTATTTGGCGCAGTATACATACATGCTCCATGGAAAGCACCCATGGGCGGTCAACCTTAATAAGACTTAGATATTTTTTCCTACTATGTTTTAGTATTTTTTCCGGCCCGGTTTACATGGGGATATTATATCCATAACAGAATTATTATGCTAAGATGCAAGCTATGTGAGCGCTATATAAACCCGATATAATTTAGATAAAATAAAAATACTTATGATTGTCTCAAAAAAAAAAAAATGTGTGCCATATTGTTTACCTTTGGACTTTCATATTAACATGTGACGTAGGGTAATTGTTGGAATGATCACATAAAAAATATATTTATGATTAAATTCTACGTACGTATAAGGAATCACTGCTTAGTTAAGCGGTTTCTTTTTTTCACTGGTCATATAAATTTGAGGATTAATAATCTTTGAAATGTTTTATGCTTAACTTTGCCAAAACTTTTTATACTATTAATGACTTCTCAGTGCACATTACTATATTTCTTTTTTAGAATTCCAATATGATTTGTACAATTCTTCTGAGTTTTTTACTGTAGTTATGATAAGCTAACTATGATGTACCATAGAGCTAGACATTCGAAGTTGTTGCAAATATAATATAAATGCCTATATACAGCCTCGTGCCATAAATATCCATATGGGCGTATGGTAGCTCTTCACTTTGTGTAAAGTGCCGTATGCTTAAATATTTAGTGTGCCATGGGCACATAAAATCTGCAGCTCTATGTCAACCGTTTGCACTGTATTTCGGCGAAATAACACACACACATACATACAGAATAGTATTTAAGTTAAAATTGACAAATTTTAAATGGTGCGTTTATTCCTACAAAGCAGCGATATGTGTTTTTAAACCTCACCGTTGTAACTTGCAGAGCGATCGACGCTTCAAGCGAACGTTTTGTTGTTCTCAAATGTTTTATGGCCCTGATAAAATTGAAACAGAAGTATGATTGGTGGGAAGAGTATTATAGAAGATGTTTTAGGCATAAAAAAAAATCTTGAAGACAACAAGTAAAGACTTCTACATAAAATTGATATACATGTAATGATGTCATAATTTCATGTACATTTTAATATTTTGAAGTTGTTAATTTGCACAGAATGTTAAAAATCAATGGCATCATTCATTGATTTTAAGGTCCCAAGTTAATTAGTCGATTAGTGTTTCGTAAAAAAAGTACTATAGTTATTTTATCATTATCATTGCAACCTAAATCGTCCTTTTGTACTTATATATGATGAGGAACTTAAAGATCGATGTTCATTGAAAAAGTATCTTTGGGGTACTCGAGGGGGCACTTGAAGGTTTTACATTTTTTTAGCATTTACATCATGTGTTTTTGAATGTTTTTCTTTAAAATTGTTATGATTTGGAGAAGACTGAGTAGAAAGGCACCAGTGATAAATGTTCACTATTATATTATATGGATTAACTCATGAATCACATAACATACGGGTACAGAAAGGTGATTATTTAAAAATATGAACTTTCTCGAAACATGATATTTAGATGTACCTGGATATAAGCTTGTTTAAATAAAACTTAACAGTAAGAAGTGGAGATTAACTTTTAAAAGAAGCATTTAAATAAATCTTGTGTACCATTAAATTATGTAACTTGTAGCAGCTATTTAATTATTTATATTTTTTAAGATGCCTTAGCTTTGGGGACTTAGTAAGTTTCTAATGATTTAAAGTATTTATTGCACAACTAAGCTCAATAAAAGTATTCATGGTATTGCATTATTTCATATGATCTATAAGGGGTTTTATCATTAATTCTAGTACTCAATTTATATGAGAAGTGATAGTGATTTATTTGTCTAATAGTGTATGTACATGTGTTATAATAGTTACAAAGTTTCGTATGGTATCTAGTGCAGTGTAATTTGATTGCCGGCTACTCAACAGAGTAAATAGATTACTTTTGTAGATTCTAATAGGATATCCTTATAATGTCCCCTTCAAGTTTTCTAAGTTTAGCTGAAATTAGCGTAATTGTGTAGCACAAATGTTTTCTACCTGTGTAAAGTACCTGCAATTAATCATTCTCATCCTTCACAGTAGGGCACCATTATTTTAAAAACCATATAATTTTGTTCCTATTGCTTTTATTGTTGTTTGTGATGACTGAACTTCCAGAGGAACACATGTGGCAATGTAGATAGGATGGATTGTTTGAGCTATTAATAAATGTTTATAATAAATTGTACTATTAAGAAAAATGTCTTTTGTTAATTCCCATTGCACTTATGAAAAACATTGTGAATAATCCTACATGCTTGAAAGTTCCTAATTATTTATTATTATTTAAACTATTAACCAACAAAATAAATAAGCACTATTACACTGTATTGGAGTTAGACAAGAACAATTGTGGTGAGTTTCCTCAAATATACATAGAAATTATGTAATACTCAAAAAAGTTCTTTTGGTTTTGTGAAGTCTATCAGTCCACACATGGCCATCAAGGTGGTCTATGGTTGACACAGTCTACACTGAACTGTGCACAGCAGTGGGCCAATCATTATTGTCCCATTGGTGTCGTCGTCCACCATTGTTGGTGAACATCAATATCCCATCATTTTTTTAATTATTATTAATTATATTGTCCTTGAATTTTATTTTATGAATTAATCCAGCATATTTGTGCTGATGTGTCCAGTGCATGACCCGTTGTAAATATTATTAAGATCAATTTTCATTTTATATTCTTAAAAAGTACTAAACACTATTATTCTAACATTGTACAATGAAAATGCCATTATATTTCATCAAACTTTTTTTTATGAATTTCATTTTCATGTTAGCAGATTGCATGTTTATAAGTTCATAAATCAATAAAAAACTGAGACTTCTTTCTTTAATTCTACTTAATTTAAACCTTGATTGACTTTTAAACACCTTTTAATAATAGTGTAATGTTAGCACTTCATCCCTGCAACCTCAAAAGATTGCAGGTGAACATCAAGACAAATATGAGTCATCATAATGTACAAAAATAATGGTAAAGACATTATGCAATAAAATTGATTAACATTGTGGGTTATACTATTAATATAAATTTACTGTAAAACTCTTACAATCAATAATGTATATAAATTAATAAAACACAGTATATCATTATTTTGATTGATAATATTTGTTCCTTTTGTAGATGTAAATAAAAAAGAAATCATAGTCGTAAGATTTATTTACTTATGTATATAAACATGTCCATTTTTTTTATAAAAGTCCAACAAGTGCTGGGACAAACTTATAATACAATATCACATAAAGTATGCAACATAGCCTATAGACAAAATAGTAAGTTTATGACATGCTGTCGATAAGGGAGGCACGCATGGTGGAGGTGATTGCAGTCGGCTTGGCATCATTCAGTTTAAACACACTTTCTATTACTGATATCTCTGTCGATGTGGTGTCCATGCCACAGAATGAGATCCAATCGTTGACAACCAGTCCGGCAGCTACAACTTCACTGCCTCGGTTAACTGTTCCTGCCACCAGCGGCACTTGCAGCAGAGATGACAGTTCATCTTGATCTTGTATCGTGGTTTTGGGGTGCACCAGCCCCCCGCGGTTGCTTAACGCAGTGTAAGAGCCCACGAGCACGTTCCCGGCTACCGTTTGTCGGAACACCTCCACGTTCAATGTGTCCGCCAGTATTTCCTCCGTATCGCGGTCCAGATCAGGATGTACGAGCGCGACATAATCGTTGCACGCTATTACGTTGCCCAAAGCGCTCAACCGCTCTTCGACGCGTCGCACCTTGACGGTGTCTGGTAAGCTGTTGCGAATGTGCTGTAACTCTGTGTCCGACGTCGACGACGGCACTAGCAACCCGTTCTTATTAGCGACGGTCATTCTTCCGATGATGCGGCACCCCGCAATACTCACATGCACCACGGGGATGGTGTCCGCTAGCTCAGCCTCAAACACGCTGTAGAAGTTCTCTGAACCACCGATAGCAACAAGGCAGTATGAATTTGTAAGTTTACTGAACACTCCCACTTCATTATTATTCTCGAATTGGACACGGACCGCCATGGTTATTTCTTTTAATTCAGTACTGTGTATTATTTACAATCGTCTTACAATAGATTTCACAATGAAATTCAATCTTCACGTGGAGAAAGAATGCAAAACATCGATTGAATCAACTGACATTTAATTTGTATTGTCAGTTTGATATTGACATAGACATTAGGCATGTCCATAGTAATAAACCGTTTTCATATATATCGATACACAAGGCATGCCGTTTTGCCACAACAATACAAACGAATCGTCAAATGTACAAATGAAATTATAGTAAGTAAAACTAAAACAGTGCGTTTCTTTTCTAATGGACTTCAAAAAACGAGGAAGTTACTCAATTCGGCCGTATATATATTTTTATATGTGCGTTCGCGGATAACTTCGTAGTTTTTTTTTCCTTAAAATTATTATACGGCCATAGATCTAAGTCCTTTACGGCCAATCTTCACTTATATTGTTTCTTTATGTCTTATCCTAATGGATGTTCATGTTATAACCATATGGAAGATGACGATGATGAGATGTTTCTATATGATATGACGATGAGATGAGATGGGTTCAGCGAAGTGGTAGGGACTTTTGCAGGACTTCTTCATGGAGTCTTAGAGGCAAAACAAAAAGTCACCTCTCCCTGCATCGTATCACTTTTCCACACGCGTGCATTATATCGAACACTTTATGATAAAGAATCCACCATTTTTAGACATAAAATACGACTATACACAAGTTTAGAAACTTTATACAACGAAACGACTCTTCCCGCGTTCCTGCCAAAACTCTAACTTCGTCGTTTATAAACTATTTTCATGATTCTTTTTTTGTTGGAAAGTAGTCGATCTGATGATGGAGTAGGAAGACGGTCGGCGTAACACCTCAACGATTTACAACAGTTGCCTTGTGTTCGGATTTAATTAATTTTTAATAGCAACATTAGTGGTATTATACGAACACGAATATAAGTATATAATCACTGAAAAACGTGAGTTTTATAACAAAAAATAAAACCAGTTTTTTTACCACAAAAAAGGAAAAAAATCATTCTCGACTCAATAGATTTGGCTAGATCAAGAAGATAAAACTATGTCTTACGAGTATGTCAGCGCCGACTTTGGGACTATATACTATTTAATGTATTTGTACTAAACCAATATATTTTTTACTTTTTTGTGGCATAGGAGTTTGTATTTTGTTTTTTTTTTTTTATTGGATTAGATTAATCTGAAGCGATTGAAATTGAATATGTGTCATCAAACCAACTATTCGAATGTCAATATAATAAGTTATATTTGTATATCGATATTAAAAACATTATATCGATGTTTTACAGTTAGCCGTTTTTCAAACAAATCTGTTAACTAGCATGTCTGTTTGACATAAAATAAGCGTCAAAATTTAGTAGCCATAATGTTGTGCAATATGATGCGTTCAAAGATAAGATTTTATACTGTAATTGTAGTAAAAATTAAAATAATAATTATATAATGATAAAATACTTATTTTCCTGTGTAAGTATGACAATAAAGTCGCAAAAGGTACTCAGTCATTGTCATTTCAGTTAAAATTGTCGTTTTAAAGAATACAGTAAAATTATATTTCAATTTCATCACAAGCAAAACATAAAATATAGCAAAATGAGGCGCATTACTATAGAAAATGCATAATTTTGCAAAATTAAATTGTTTAATAGATACTAATGAAGTGCCTTCATTCCCAAACGACGCAGTACAAAACCTTAGACGACCTCTGCTCGCCCCGGTTACATTTAAACCAAATATACAACAAGCCTTACAGCGAGTCAATTTCAAATATCATAGAACCTGTAGTTTTTCTAGTTTAATACGGGTATCTTATATTTTATATCAATATACTAGCGTCATTACAGAAAATATTACACATTTTTGATTTTCATTATTTACAGGAAAGTAATGTAGCTGAAGGGCAGACTTTCCTAATTTTTTGGGGTTGCAGGAGCTCGGACAGCAGGGTCACGATTAGTATGTCCGCATCTAGCTGTTCTTCACTACACATGGCTGTTAGTTCTATTTATTTGTATAGTTATTTTAAATATGTTTCGATTTAAAATATTAATAATACGATAGAAGCTAAATATCTTGTACCTACTTGAGGTTTCTTGACTAGTATGAAGTTGCTTACAGGTGTCCATAGGCGGCAGTGACCACTTACTATCAGGTGGACTGCATGCTCTTTGATATGATCTCCATCCATCCATCAGACCTTTAAAGTCCACTGCTGGACATAGGCCTCCCTTAATCTGCGCCGCTTCGACCGGTCCTGCGCCATCTGAATCCAGCGGTAGCCCGCCGTCTTCTTCAGGTCATCAGTCAACCTGGTCGGGGAGCGGCCTGTACTCCTTTTGCCCAGACGTGGTCTCCATTCTTGACCTATAAAAATCGAACTATCTACATAATGTGCATAACATTACGTAGGTATGTAACATTAGTTAATTAGCTACATTACTTCTTTTATGTTGATTATCGATTACATTATATATTATTCGACTTGATTATGTTGTAAGTGTAAATAACTTCAATACCTTTAGCAAAGAAAAGTTTGTTTATAGCCCAATAACTCCAATAACCCCCGTGATAGAGAACTGCGCTCCATCGCCCAGCAGACGGAGATCAGCTGCCGCTATTCACCCTCTAATGCTCCACCAGGTACCGATATACTTATAAATTTTTCATAGTATACAGATCTTTTGTGACACTGACCGTTGTATATTTTTATATAAGTAAATTTCCATCGAAGCGCGGAACTAAAATTTCATATTTCTAACTTCGAAATTAAGGGATTTTCATACCACGTATTTCCAAAACATTTAGTCATACCAGCTTTTATTTGTAACCAGTGTATGTCTGTGTGTGTTAAGAAGCTCTTGCGTTTCGGTGGGAGGGTGTGGTTGCCGGCTCACTTGTATTTGAGGCGAATATTGTAGTTCTCGGAAGTAGCAACGCATCTGTGATCGACTGATCGACTTCAGATAGAACGCCTGTTCTGTATGAAGTTGCTTACAGGTGTCCATAGGCGGCAGTGACCACTTACCATCAGGTGGTTGGCATTGCTCGTTTGCTATGCATGCATAAAACATGTTGGAATGTAATTGTTTATTGATCTTAACAGAGGTTGAAGACCAACGAATACTACGTGAGCGTATCGCGGACTCGCTCACGTTTTCTTCGCCCGCGTCCTCGCTGCTGCAGTCCACCGCCCGCTCGCGCTCCATCCTGGGCTCCGTGTGCGCGCTGTTACTCAATAAACAGGTTCAGTATTTGCTAAGTTACCAAATTATCGTTTCATGGAAAGGTAAAATACCATTTTCAAAATTGTACATTGTGAGCTATAACAGTATTACAAGACAGTTAGAGATTTCTTAGTGTATAATTTTTGAAATTCGCTTTCACTTATGAAGCGGCAGCACTATTAGGGATGAAAATATTTTTAAATAGGACGTCCTTTTATCCTTCGAGAACTTTTAGAGACTATATATGACGATCTTTTTTGCCGACCAATTTATCTTTCAGGAGGATCGCAAACACTACTTCCATCACAGGCGGCGTAAAACCTACGTTACGTTACGTTTTCTGTTTCGTTACTTTGTTGTCGATCTTTTATGAACGGGTCATTAGTTTTTATATGGATTGTATTTCTTGAAAGATATTTTATTCTTGTTCGGTACATGAGATTTTGTACAAACAGAGCAAGGTCGGTGTTGTCACGTTGTAGGGATGTGCAGTTAAGGAGGTGTCGAGCGTGACGGGCAGCCTGCAATCGGACACGATCTGCCGCATCTGCTTCGGCGGCGAGTCCGCGGAGCGACTGGTGCGGCCGTGCTCGTGCCGCGGCACCATCGCCGCCGTGCACCGCGCCTGCCTCGAGCGCTGGCTGCTGCAGGCCGCCACCTCCTACTGCGAGCTTTGCCGGCATCACTACGTCGTTACTAGGAGTCATAAGTATATTACATTCGCCTTATGTATTATTATTGAATGTCTAGAATCAATGTGTTCTTACAATAGTTTATTTTCTGAACGAAATTCATAGTAAGTATAGTTATTTGAATCCTATTATCTGATTTCTATCCTAAACAGGAGAAATAGATAAAATTTACTTACATACAAAAGGTGTATAATTCCGCATATCTGTTTATTAACCCCTCTTAAGTTTAACTTCCGGTAAGGAAGATATAGAGGCGTAACGTCATTTTTTCAGCTAAAAATCGTAAGCGAAGTATAGTGTACCTAAGTAACATCGACTTATGGCTCAGTTTTTATTAAAAGCTTTTATTTCTTTTTAATAAAAACATTATAGTAAGAAACTTTAAATAGAGCAGGGCTTCATCTGAAGTAAATTCTTGATACGTTACTACCGCCGAGAACTAAGATCTTATGAGGCGACTATCTCTAAGAAAGTGAGGCGATAACTACAATATGCATATCGCTCATTTGTCGTAATGGCGACGTAAAAGCTATTACATATCTAATACATTTATGCGTTTTTGTATCAAATGATCGATACGTTTTGTGAGCGTGTGTGTGTCCGCGGAGGTGGTCGTGGGCGCGGTCGGTGGTGGAGTGGGCGCGGTCGGGGCGCGGGCGCGCGCTGGCGGCGGACGCGTGGCGCGGCGCGGCGCTGGGCGCGGCGTCGGTGCTGGGCACGGCGCGCGCGCTGCACGCCTGCGACGCCACGCTACAGGCCGGCGCGCGCCGCGGGGGCGCCGCCGCGCTCGCTGCTAACCTCTTCTCCTCGCTGCTTATCGGTGTCATCGGTTCGTAACCACCGATTATGTTATTATTCTATTCTGCCATGCTTTAAACTCATCAATTTCGATGAGCTAAAGCTTTGGCGAGCGGCGTCGTCGATTTTGGTGATTCGGCATGTCAACCCTTAAACTAATACGCTTATGTGGAATTTCTTCTACTTAGATTTTAATTTCAATTTTATAAAAGGCTAGGCTTAGGATAGCAAGTGTGTAGAATTATTTTGTCATTAGTGCTATAACCTTCTCTATTTTTAAATATAATAAATCAATATTTACTAGCAAGAATAATATTTTACCTGTACATAGCTAAATGACACGTGGCCGTGACCGTTTTAAAAAGAAATATGTTTTACTATATTATTGCTGCGGCTCCGTCTGCTTCAACATTAACCACAATAATGCGTATCCTGCATTTTAATTGAGGTCATAAACTATCTGTGCACCAACTTTCAGCGAAATCCCACCAGAACTTATTGGATGAAGTGTAACAAATACATAGTTCCACACATGATTTAATATCATTTTTCATCGTTTATTAGGTGCCCTTAATGGTCTGCTAACGACGTGGATGCTACTAAAGATCCAGGAGCACCAGCTGTCGTGGCGTGCATGGCGGGACAGCACGCTGCACGTGAGCGTGGCGCTCGGCGAGGCTTCGCGCGAGCCCAGCGCACAGTCCTCGTTGGCCACGGTGGTGGGCCACGCGGACCAGCCCCGCGCCGACCGCGCCACCAACGTCGCCGATCCTTTTATGGTGGCCCTGCCCTACACGCTGCCCGACCCGTGACGGCGCTCGGCCTGCTCGGGTTCGTTTGCTACTTCGTCAGTCTCATCTACACGCTATGAAAGGGGCTACATGAGGGGCGATCAAAATAGAAAATATTCATAATGACGCAAATGTTTGTATTCCTTCTTTTCTCGACGGGAGTATGCACTCTTCTACTGCTGATTACAGTGACGCTGAGAAACACGAGAAGTCTCAGAATGGATTCCTAATCTACTACTTACAACTGCGTATGATATATGATTGGTTTCAAAATAATACATCGATTTATTGTTAATCATATTTATTTCAATTCTATCGATATAAATTATTCTCGTTACAATAATAATCAATTTAATAAAAATCAGTAGGCGATTATTTCAAGCCGCTAACATTAATGTCAAAGTGTAAACAGAAATAATAATAATAAAGAGTAGTAATTGTTAAAGAAGATAATCGTAAACATAGTGCGGACTGTACACCGACGCGACGATACAACTTGCTTATGTAGACGAATAAGTGAAGGCGATCCTCGCGCGGCGGTGCTTCGTATTCAAAGAAGTCAGTAGCGAAAATACACGTACGAACAACTATATACTATTTATGACTATAAATAAATCGCTCGAGATAATATCTGTTAGTCAAAACTTACAAGCTAAGATAAAAAATCACATACATCTTGAGATTACAATAAATAGGAGGACTTCATACGAGACAGCGCTTGGAGAAACGGCTAGTTGGGCGGACACTGACGAATAAACATCTGACAAACATTAACACAAACAAACAAATCAATATCAACAACATACGCTCTTTGGACTCATTTCGTCGAATAACATACAAATATTTTTGTGACTCGCACGTTCGACTGCGGCCCGACCGCTGGCCTGTCACTGCTGGTCCTTGAACCGGCGGTAGATGGACTGCACGTACGTGAACACGCACTTCCAGTCGGGCTTGCGCATCGCCACCATGTCGTCCACGTCCAGCAGGGGGTAGATGCCTGCCTTCTCACTGAAATGTTAAAGCGAAATTGTCTTAGTCATAGTACACACTTTATAAAATCTAGTCATGTTTTATAATTTGAACGACAAACATATGCACCAATATTCATACTGGATTATTATCTTTATTGATACAAGATACAATTTATAGTATTTCAAGGTGTGTCTATTTTATAATGAACAGGCAAACTAATATGTATAAACCTTCTTTTGACCATAAAAGGTTTATACATACGTATATAGAAAGCTTGCTTATTACAACAGTGTTTTTAAAGCTTTTCAATAATATGTAAAAATGTGTCATATTTTTATATATTATATAGGTATCGGTTTAATGAATAATAATTATCTATAATTGACAATGATATTTGGATATATATACACAATAATTATTATGCATCATAACCTTATTTGATATTGGTGCATACATACATACATACTCTATTCATGTTTTGTGTATTAGTTTTTTTGTGTCTATGGTACCCACGACACAGGAGAAAATCCTAGTGTGAGGCTATGAGTGTAGTAAGCTTTTAAATATATTGAAAATCTATCATTTCATCTTGAGGAGTATGTTTCGTGTGAATGAATCTAATCACTCAGATCAAAACATTTTAAGTCGGCAAATGTTCGTGTATACAAATAGAATGACTCACTCGGCAATTTTGAAGGCGAGCGTGAAGTTGTGGCGGCGTTTGTCGGGCGACAGCGCGGCGTAGTCGAACGCGTCCGGCAGGAAGTGGTGCAGCAGCGCGCAGAACGCCAGCCCGTCCGCCCAGCTCGTCGAGAAGTTCTCCAGCTTCACATTCTAACACACAAACGCACACCTCACTATATGCTTTGTGGCCTCGGATGATGTCCGAATGTCCCCTGTCTACATGTTTTATGGCCTCGAATGATGTACGAGACTTCCATCCCTACAAGTTACCTAATCAAATTTCACTAATTTTTCATCCAATTGAATTTGTCTATCATCACACTGTGGTCCTTTACGAAGCGGCATTTCTAAATCTGAACGCCAAAACGTAGAAATCTATTGAAATAAACCTGCTATAGATCCATTTTCGTTCAAAGATTTTTTCTATGTTCTCTTTGGACCTTAGCATTGCCCTCTTTATATAAATAAGATCGAAAACAACAGATCCTAAGGTTAAATTAATTAATCTCATATTAACCAGGACTCAGTTGTTGATGTTAATTTCACGCTATTTGTATTTTTACAAAATCTCATTAGGTAGATCACACAGATTAGAACTGATTGTGATTTCATTTTCTACTAAATTTAATAGCTTGATCCTATCTTTATAAAAATCTTGAGACTGTAGATTTTACTTATTATTGTATTATTTACGTCTGAAGAAAACTCTGTTTATGAGAAGCTTTGGCGTCAACATGTACTTACCTTCTAGAAAACTTTTCAAAAGTGTATACAAACTTCATTCATCTACTTCTACAGATTCTTATATTTTTCAGTCTACTTATGTACAACTAAAAATACTGTGCTTGGCATGTATATTTTTCATTCTCACGATCTACAATAAATTCTTGTTTTTAATTTATAGTTTCTAGTTTGTGTCTGCTACGGTGATTGCATGATTTGGTTTTTATTTTACTGTGCGTGACGTGACTAATGGATTTTCGATCAGCATTTACAGCAAATTTACACCTTAAATACTAAAAAGGGCCTGCAGTAATATCCGACAATTAGAATATATGGTTCATAATCCTTGCATTGGCGTAACTTGCGATGGCCGCTGACCGTCCGATACGATTTGGTGACCACTAACCACGGATAATCACCAGAGTGTAGGCTATTACCTAGTAACTTTTTGGGTGCTATTGTATTATCCTATATGTCTAGGTGTTCATTGAGCAAACATTTTGCTTAATCGTCGATATCAATCAAGGAGCAGGGTCCCAGAAAAGGTTATACCAATGCTTGCATCTATTTTATCACCAACTTAAATAATAAGTAGATCAACTTCTGTATTTTTTCAATTATATACATACAAAATCATGCACTGTACATCTCGACCCTTGACATAATGTTATATATTGTTATGCATTTCAAATTCAGAGTCCGTATTAATATTCCTTAACTTCGTAACAAAACATGCCTCGGACGATTGCATAAAAATGTTAGTTATTAATGTTATAAAATTCACACGTTTCGCTTTTTAGGGGACTTCGTTTTAGAATCATATAATTATTCAATAGTTTCGTTTTAGATCGAAATATAGATGGCGATGATGATTCGTCAGATAATTAAGAGTGAATTTGGAGAACCAAAGTAATACAATTTGGTCACGCGATGAAAATGAAGGACATATATAATTTATAATATCGTAAAGAAAAAAATATATACAGGGAAGTAGCGCAGCCATAAAAAAAGCGTCAAGAGAAGCGTGGCGTGTGAGAGTGGCGGTGGTAGTGACGTGTAGGGGCCGCCGCGACGTGCCGCCCGCAGCGTCGCCGCAGCGGGACCGCGGCGGGCCCGCAGCGGTAGGCCGATGCGCGCTTTTACCACACTTCGACACCGTTACACTTGTCTTGCCAATCCAAATTGTTATGTATCGCGTACAGTAAAAACATGCATCCGTCTATCGGAACCGCTTTCTACAACTATCCCAATACGTTCATCGTGCGACTCGCGTGAAGCAAATTCCGACAAATCAAAAATATTTTCAAAGCTATCGGTGGCGGGGGACGCAGTGGGATGTTGGCGGCGGGGCGGGTGGTCCGTGTGTGAAGTGTACCTCGTAGTCCCGGGTCTTGTCGCGACACCACTGCAGCAAACGCTCTTTAATAGTGACGGCGCTGGCTTGCAGCGCGGGGTCGGTGAACTTGAAGTAAGGCTGCGACGGAGAGCCCGGGCTCTGCGGAGTCTTGGGCGAGCTACAACCGGAGCCTGAGGTTAGTCTCCGCTCGCGAGTCGCGACACGGTTAGTCTCAACGCGGCGAGCGGTGGTACGTCCGTTAGTGTGTGCACTGTCACATTCGTGTGCCTTTATTTCGACGCGGTGCGCTAGTTAAAGGCATTGGACGGGAACTCTTGTTATTTACATATTAATATCACGTGCTGGTTCAAAAGTCAGTCAACTATGTTAAAGCGACTGTTTCAGCCGGCCGTTCCTTGAGGATTTACGATGGACGTTGTAATGTTTATGAAGGAGCTAAGGACTCACGGAGCGCACTTACAATGCCCGTCGGGCCGGCTCGAGCCGTACGCCGCGCTCGCTCCGTGGGTACTTAGAGTAAGCGATGCTTTGCTTCTCTATTTTATGATGAAGCGACTAATACATATACATGTTATAAAATAAAATGGATATTACTATTGTAATTTGAATATTTACTTGTTTGTACCTATTCCTTATCGGTATCCATTGCTGCCAAAATAAATAAATGTGTTGCATTAAAATTAAATATAAAGCAAAAGAATATCTACTCTAATGCATGATAATAATGATTATACCTTCTAAAATATATAACGCCATATTATAATATTTGTAAAGATTCAGTTTAAAGTATTATTTGTTTATATAAACATGGCTATAGAGTTGAGGCCCGTAAATAACAGTTTAGTGTATGGCAACGGGGCATTGGAGACAATCGTGTGCGCGAGGAAAACTCACCTGGGGGTGTTAGTAGAATTCTGTTTCTCGAGCTGGCGGAACTTGGCGAACGGCGACACGGGCTTCGGCGCCGGCCGAGTCAAGCTCTCGATCACTGCGCACATGTTATATCGCAATAGTGACACATGTTATATTCATATGTTTATAACTAATTACTAATAATTTAACAAAGTCTAACGTGCATCTTTACCTTTAGAATTTTTAATGGTGGTAGTGCTACTGCTAACTGTTTTTTCGGATGAGTTCCTCCTCACGCTCGATGTAACGGTCGTCACTTCCTCTTCCTCTGTAAACGAAACGAAAGATATAGCGATACGAGTCGAGGGCGCACTTTGGCAACGTTAACACTAATAGGGAACACTTCGAAAACAGCAAGACAACACGATGATACTTAGAAGCTATTAGTCAAAATAACACGGTTACGGGGCGCGGTGAGATGATATCGGAGGTTACGACATAGGTATATACATCGACGGGAATGACGCCGGGGCGGGGGCATGCGGCGCGACACAAGCGGCAGGCAGCCCACACACACACGACTCACGCGCGTCTCGCTCGTCTCCCGCTCCTAACTAGTGGAATGTGCGCTACGAGAGCGCCGACACGAGGTCCTCGAATGCGTCGTCGGCGTTGCTCTCGTCCAGGAACTGCAGCTCGGCCACCGTCGGCATCGTGCGGCTGCGGCCCAGCGCGAACGACTGCGGCGGCTGCGGCCGCGGCGCGCGCCGCACGCCCGGCGCCAGCGCCGCCGGCGATCGCGACGGCGACGCCTGCCCGGAGAAGTACGCCTCCACGGTTCGCTTCTTCTCCGGCAGCTCCTCGCGGGCGATGCCACCCTCGAACAGCTTGGGCACCGTCAGCAGGTGCATCGACTTGGTCCGCGCGACCACTTTGCGGGGTGAGGCCGGCTTCGGGGCGAACTCGGCGAGACGATGCCACGAGCCGGAGCGGGCCAGCGGCCCCGCGGGGCTCGAGCCGCGGCTCGCGGGCGACTCGCTCGAGAACACGGACTCGCGGGACGCGGCGAGCGCGGGGCTGCGCGGGCCGCCCGGGGACATCGGATGGGTCGGCGAGGGGCCGTGCGGGGGGGTGTGGCCGTTCTGGACAGGGTGCGGGGCCGCGAGCCGTACCTGGGTCCTCGCGGCCTCCCGCTTTCTGCGTTCCATTTGGACGACGTGTTCCCGCTTGGGCGAGGAGACCTTGTCGAGCACGCCGCGCAGGTTGTCGGCGGCGCCGCGCGTGCGCACGCCGGCCGTGATGGTGGCGGCGCCGCGCACGGGCCCGCGCATGACGCGCGTCACCACGCTGCCGTGCTCCGTGGCCGCGCCCTCGTCTGCGCCGGATGCGTGCGAGGAGTCTCCGTTCTGATACACTGGCATTTTCAATTTGGATGGACTGGCGGGTGCGGTGTGTCTCGTGGGTGATGTCGTGTACTCGTACGAGTTGTTCTCGTTTAGGACCACGTCCGGGAGGTAGTCTACCTTGTGAGCCTTCGCCTTCTCGATGTCGGGAGTCTGTTGAAGGGGTACGAACGTGGACGTAACGTTGGCGGGCGTGTAATCGACGATCGTGTAAGTGGGCGGGGCGGGAGGTGCGAGCGGCTTGCGATCAGATATTTCATGATATCCGTTCGTCATCGGTGCTCGACGGTTTTTCTCTCTAATTTGTTTTTCATAAAACTCGATTTGTAATCTCTGAGCGTCCACTTTCGGCGGGAACGGTTCGGGACTGCGAAGCGTTTTAGAATCATCGATTTTCATCACGAGTTCCGGAGCCGCCAGGTCCTTCTGGCTAGGTATGGCTTTAATAGGGTAGTTCTGAACAAGCGGGGGCGCGTGAGTCGGCGGCGTGGGTGGATGATAATTATACATCTTTGGAAGTGGTGCTGCTTGAGGTTCAATGTTATCATGTTCAAACTTGGATGCCGTTGTTCCGACAGATTTTTTCAACTTATCACTATCCGATGCCCACGGCACGCTCTGGACAGGAGGGCTCTGAACGAAAGATTTAGGTGCCACTGGGAATATCAGAGGATTTTCTGCTGTAGGAGAAATTGGGTTACTAGTAGATGGAGGACTCCAAATATTTATGGGGGCCGAAATGGGCGACATAATCTTTTTCGGTGGTTTAAACGCTGACATCGGTGCGTGAGAGAATTGGTTGACGGGAATCGGTTTGGCGACGAAAGGCTTAACTATAACCGGTTTTGTTGGCGACTGAGGTATATTCGGAGGTGGAGGGTGACTTGAGGGCGGCGGCATAATGTTTGCTTGATGATTATTTGTAAGTGGTGGTACGATATTAGATGTTTGATGATTTATCGGTGGTGGTACTACTGGTGGCGGAGGCAGCTGGTTCACTGCTGGAGGTCCTGCTGGTTTTGGTAGCTGTCTGACTGGCAATTGTGCTGGTGGTAAAACTTGTGATCGCAAAGATTCTCTACGTTGAGATACCCATGGTGGTTTTATAACTTCCGGGGTATTATCAGCCAAAAACTTTCGTGGACGTGCTGCTGCAGGATTATCATCTGACATTTGCCAAAAACGTTTTGCGGAAGATGCGCTGGATGATCTACTATGTTCATCACGTTCACGATTTTCAAAAGCATTTTTAATATTGCCGAATCTGTTGCTCCAATTTGCCTGCGCGTTATTAGCTGGGCTACGACTGTTACCTTCATTCTTTTGCATGAAAGCTAAAAATTTCCTATCATTTTCAGTTTGCGGTTTAAATTCAGGCACTACAGGCCCACGTCGAGCTTCTTCGTCTGTATCACTATCCATTCTATACGTACCAAGAGACCGACCAAAATCTATTGTGTTCGCTCGTTTCATGCGTGCACGTTTATTAGCGCTAAATCTACTTAGTGGTTTAGATGTTTCTTCGGCTGAAGGCGGTGCCGCGAAATTGTATGTCGGAGGCGGCGGTCGATAAAGTGTCCGCTTAGCCTCTTCGGAGGCTTGTTTATTTTGTAGCGTGAGAGTGGGTCGATTCACGGGAGCACGTTTTATCGGTGCTTCCTGCTCTATCTTTGCATCAAATTTATTCGCTATTGCAGCGATTCCACGTCTTGATTCAGAGTGCCAGCGTTCTGTCGCGCAACGGGTAGGTTCCGGCGGGGGAGCGTCGGCGATCGAATGTCTAAAGAAATCTGGCTTTTTAGGTGCTGGTGCCCGTCGCTCCACAACACGCGCGTCCCTATTCACCTGTGGAGTGACTTCGTAGCTGACAGAGTGGGCGACGGGCTTAGGCTTCTGCCGCGCCGCTATCGCGTCGTGGAAGCTGACTTGCTCGTCAATGCTGTCTTTTCTCTCCGGAGTCGAAGGTTCCTCCGCGCTAGGGACCGTCGACGTGTTGGAGGCCGTGCCAGACGAAGGCGCCAAGGGTCGAAGCGACTCGACGGGCTCTGCGCCTAAAGCTAATTGATCTCTATCTACCAGTCGGCGCGCCTCCTCCAGCTCCTCGTGAGTGACTCCGACGGTGTGGCGGGCCGCTCGGCTCCGGCGGCGCGGCTTCCTCTTGCAGCCGTCGAGCCGGTCGGCGGCGTCGAGCGCGTCCTCCAGGCGGTCGGCCAGCGTGAGCAGCGCGCGAGCCTGCGGGTGCGCGGTGGGCGGCGCCAACGCTTGGCGCAGGCGCGCGAGCGAGCGTCGCACGTCGGCCACTACGTCGTGCGAGGCGGCGCCCAGCCCGGCCAGCAGGCGCTCGCCGCCACCGTGCAGCAGGCCCTGCAGCAGCGGGAGGAGGAGAGACTCACCGCGTTCGCCGGCCGCCGCGTCGTCCGCATCGCCGCTCTCGCCGGCCGCCGCCAGCGCGTCCGTCACTGCGCTCGCGCACGCTGAAACGTTTTATTACATTCCTTTATAGTTACAACACTATCGAGCGTGTAGGTACATTGTTGTAGTATTTCTAGTTTTTTCATAAATGAATAAGTATATATTTAACTGAGAGTAGCCCACCTTCCTGTTCAGCCATTAGTGTGCGAATGCGCGCGCGCAGCCGACGACGTTGCTCGTAATCAGTACACTCGTCCAACTGGAATGTCAATATTTTTAAATTGCAAAGATTCATACAAATATTTAAGTTAACCAAGACCTTATTTCTCACAAACACTACACACTGTATTTTTTTATATTTTTATAAGTAACTAAACACACACCAAGTTTATTAGCTACCTACATAAAAGTTGTTATTTGTTAGCTGGCCTAGAGAAAAACTCGATCAGAATCTATCTGAATTGAATCACAATTCATAGTGTATTCATTCAAAAAAATTTAGATATTTCTATCGCCATTCTAATATATAAACTTACGAGCACGGCTTCAGGCATGACTTTTATTAATTTATGATTAGAAAAGTCTGTTAACAATTTGACTGTTCGTTCACTTGTGCCTACAACCATTGAAAAGTTCGACACAAGCCATTTATTTATAATACCCTCTCCAAGCAAGTGCGAGTAACGAACCACGTGCAATATTAAGCTTTAAATGGATGCGAAACGGAATATATTTGCATATTGTAGAAAGCATTCGTAAAAGTGCAGTTACCGCAAACGTCGAATTTAATACTATTCGTGATGTAGAGAGACATTTGCGTGGTTTCGGTGTACATTGCTAATCCCATTGTACAGTCCACCGGAAGCGGTTGGAACCGGAATCCGGAACTAATAGTCTACGCTTTGGTACATTTATAATTGTAATGGTAAGCACGCAAACATTATTCAGCATTTCATCTCAAAAAATAAAGAATGCATTCACTAACTTTCTACGATAGTAGTAATTAACGCTCGGCGTTTTAGTAAATCGTTTAATTAGTGGTAAGTTCCTGTAAGTCTTACAGAGGGGTCGTTGACGGGTAGCAATTGTATCTTAATACGTATATTACTTGAAGTTAATGTAGAAGTTCTGTCATAAGATAAGTTTCTTAGATATTTGTTGTATGTTTAAAAACAAATAACCAAACAAATAAACAAAAGTTTTGTATATGCTGTAACATTTTGTGCGGTTATAATATTTATTAAGCAGTTATGTTTCAATGTCCGTACATATTTATTCAGGGTATTAGTATTTGACGCCAACTGTGTGAGTGTCACGTTTTATTCTCGGGATGAGATGGACAGGAGCGCTGGCCGTAAGCCCGCTTCTCACGCCGTCTCTTGCTTCCCACGTTGGACAAGATACAATTTGGCTAGTTATGTTGATTAATTTTCTAGTTATGCCATGTGGTGTCGGTCTCGAACAATATCGCACCGTCGCTTCCCGTGGATGTCGTAAAAGACGACCAAGAGACAAAATACAAAAGATGGGCATGTTCCTGTATAATGTATACATCACGACATGACGAATATCAACCAGCTGCGGTAATTTGGCAAAATTTCCCACTGGGGAGGCCTAAGTCCAGCAGTGGGACTAAAAGGCTGATGGTTGTTTATAAATCATACATTTCGTAAACGACCACAGCTTATGGAACCGTTTAAGTTCACCTTGGTTTTGTATACAGCAGATACAAGATTCCAAGAGAATAAGAAATTGTAAAAATACTTATATGGCTGTTTTACACCCGTTTGTACCCTGGAAAAGTCGGTGAGATTTGTCGCGCGACAGGTTCTACGCATCGAGGACATACAAGACTATTTCTACACACGAGGCTTTACCACGTCTCGTTACTCGCATATCGCTCGTTTATTGTTTCTTTTAGAGGTCGCTATTATGATTATAGCAAGATTAGTAGACTACATTCATGCCTGCGTGCCAGAGAGTTCTACGTAACATACATAGAATTTTCAGAAACGTAGGATTCTTCATATATATTCGACGTCCTTTTTATTAAAGATAAATACATTTATATTCACTTAACATTAATAGATTTGAGTATTGGACGTCGTTCATTGAATGTGGCTAAAATCATTCAAATTGCGCGGCCATCATAGTTTGTGTTTTAGGCTACCCTTAAAATAAATTGTAATGGCCGAAGTAGTAAGGGATGTTCTCTATAATCGTTCATCTATAACGGATATAAATTATACAGGTTTTATATATTTATTTCATTTGAAAATACTTTTGACAAGTAACTACCTTCATTATATAAATTCAATATATTAATTGTTTCATTTACGCCTGCGTCTGTTGAACTTAACGTGTTAAGTACCTTAGTATTTTTGATGTTTGCATGTTAAGCAAATTAATTTAGTAATTTTCTATTGTTACAAGTAGATAAATCAATTGGATTTATTTATATTACCATGTCGTACTTATGTTTAGAAGTACTTTCTAACATAGGCCGGTAGAGACAACCGTCCGCTTCACATGCAGCATCAGGACGCCACATACGAGTATAACGAGTTTGTTCACTACGCTGGAGATATCACATCACATTTATCTTGTGTTTTAGAAATCTTGTCACTTTTGTACTTTTCTATATTTTATTATTATTAGTAAATAATTATCACTGCGTTACGGTGAAGGAAAACAACGTCAGGAAACCTACACGCCTGAATGTTCTTAAAAAGTTCTCAATGGCGTGTGATGTCTATCAATTCAAACTTAGCCACCGCGGTGGACTATGTACTGAAACTCTCTCATTCTAGGAGAAGAGCCGTGGCCAGCAGTGGGACAATAATGATGAAATGTCCGTTAGCTCTTGACAATACCAGAGCCTTGCAAAAAAATAACTTATACAAAACAAGTAGAAAAATATTGTTCAGGCAAATACATTAAAATTAATGTATTGACCACGCAGGTACTCATGTCACAAGTGGCCGGCAAGACCATGACTGGCGTGTTCTGTTTACAGTTCCGCCGAAAGTGAGAGTGTTGTGGCCTTAACTCAGCTTTCTTTGACACTCGTGAAGCTTCCGTGACTGCGCGCAACTGGGATTACGCGTTTTGATGAATCATGTTGTTGTGAAATATGTGAAATTAATAAATTACTTTTGCTTCGTTACAATTATTGACATTTCATATAATTATAGCTTATAGCTGCTAATGTTATACAAATAGTATGTTATGCTGTTTCATATAAAAGTTTATTTAGAGGCTTCTGGAAAGGGGTATTATTTGTGTTTGTAAACTAAATAGTATGGCAGATTGTAAAGCATGAGGTAAAGCTACATTTGTCTACATTTTGGGAGTATTATATTCATGGCATAGTTTGTACTTAAGAAGCTAGTCTCAATTTTTTTACTATTTTCTTAGAAATTAAGTACAACATTGCAAAATCATTCTGTTTTCTAACGGGCACAATCTGTTTGCGATGATTTCACATTTCATTTACAAACAGCATTTTTTCTATTTAGTGGCTAATGGATACTAGAGGACACAGCGTAAGTTAATAGTGTTCAGTAGGTAGGTACGGTAGGCAGGTGCGTCCTATCGACCTATCGATATACCTATGAACTGTTGTTGATTACCATAAAATGGCCAACTTTCGGTGTTACCCTGATAGGTAACCGCTATAAAAGCTATATATTTTCATACCAAAATCAAGTTTAAGATGAGAATAGCGTGACTCACGAGTTTCCGCAGCACGCGCTCGTCCCAGCACTGCTCGATGTCCAACTCCTCGACACGGCGGCTGCTGGTCACCTTACCACCGCTGCTCTGTACTGTCTCCTGCGCAACAAAATATATATTTCAATATAATATCACAAAAATACGATATAGAGCTTTTACTTTTGTAGAATACTTTTACTCGATATGCGTTGGAATACCTTGTAAGATATAAAAAAATGTAATCAACTTTAATCATTCAATAATATAGATTTAGGCCAGGAACCCTGCGGGCGTCGCCAAATTACCCTATTCAAGTTCAATTAAAATCTCAGATCAGTTTTTTCGGAAGGCGTACGGGACAAACATACAATTTTTTTAAATATTTAGATAGATTAAGTAAATTGACATTTCACGCCGTAAAATATAGGTAATACCCATTAATTCATATATTCATAATAACGTACGATATAATTTCATGCTGTTTATTTGTATTAATGTAAATATTTGTTTCGAATCCCAAAGCTCGAAAACTACTGCATCGCACGAGCTAAGGATATTAATAGAGCGCATTTTTGTTGAGTGGCACTACATAAATTTAGATATATGCAGCCGGTAGCAATACGAGTAGCATTTCAAGTGTTGGCGGACGGCGGCCATCATTCATGATTTTTTTTAGCTCAAACCTTGTTGTTGAACACGATCGTAAGTTGACTAAAATATTGCACCTCTGGGCTGTTGAAGAGCGTTTAGAACAGGTTGAAAGTTACGAATCATGTATGAATAATTAGTTGTCTTATTTATAAATATTTTTAAAACGTCTATTTTATTAATAACATAATATATGTCTTAATCAATGCAAGTTAACAAGGGAAGAATGCCTAAATTTATATAAATGTACAAATTATTAGCCCCTATTTAACCCCTTTAGGGGATGAATTTCTAAAAATCCTTTCTTATCACTTACACCATAAAAGGAACCCCTGTACCAAATTTCAAGGTTCTAAGTACAGTAGTTTCGGCTGTGCGTTGATATATAAGTGAGTCGGAGTTGCCTTTTATATATAGGTATAGATAAAGGATCGCGGCAGATGATTGCGTGCCTTACTCTATTCAAATATATAGGTGATTCTATTAATGAATATAGATCGTTCGTAAATCGGAAAATAAAAGCTAGAGATAATGTTTTAAACAATGCGTAGGAATACAGTTGCGTAATAACATTAAAAGCTTAATTTATTGCGGGCCAGCCGTTGCCGTCTCGAAATATAGCGCGTTTCAATTTTTCTTGCAACTTGTGTAGTACTATACTCATTCACTTCAAGAATATTATGTGAAGTATATTCCGAATGGTTATCGCTGACAGATGTATAATATCTGCATGTTTATTATTAGATATCGTAGTGGAAAAGACCTTGTAGCGGCGTGCCGAGGCCGCCCTTCAGACTGACAGACCAGTTTTATTTTTGACGTACGTATCGCCTGAGGAGTGAACCGTGAGCATTTAAGTAGTTCATTTCATATATAGACGTAAGAAGAAACCGCTTTCTATTGATATGTATATCATCGTTTCTTTTCCTAGAATTTTTCTCGTTAAAAATATACAGCGAAGCTAAATTAATGACTCCTTTACCGTACGAAATGTACCTACCTATGTGAATTCGCTTCGTCTGAGGGATCCCATTTATGTCATAAAACGCAATTAGCATAGTCGAAAGAACAACATAAATAGTATACGCATTAGCTGAATTATACAAGTATTATTGAAATAGCTCCGTTAACGTGAGAAGATAATCATTGAGCGTTCTGTCACATTCCAGCACTTTTGCACACTATTTAATGCATGACTCACGATGCCAAGCATCATTTAAATAATGCGATAAAAGAAATGCACATTTAAATGATACACTTTTAACCTAAATAAAGGTGTGTTTAGATTTCTGGTGGCACTTAATGTCCATTCGTGTAGACTATATTATGCTTGCGGGCGTGAGATTACTACGGAGTCGCCCTAACCAGTTATTTTACATTTTTTGCATTTTTTTCTGGCAGAAAGTAAAAACCCTAATTAAACTATAACGTAAGCAAGAGAGAGTTTAATTGATGTCCACAAGGGAGTAGTCTTAAACGAAAGGACTCGTTCATGTCAATTAGTGAGAAAAATTGATGTAGCTCACTTATATATGAGGCGACCATCTCAGTCCTCGTTCTGTGATCGACTTCAGATAGAATCACTGCTCTATATGAAGTTGCTTACATTTGTCCATAGGCGGCAATAACCGCTTACCGTCAGGTGGACCGCGTGCTCGTTTGCTACTTCATTTTTATAAAAAAATGATATTGTAAGACTTCAGATAATCTGTACCTACTGCAAACCATCTTATACAGGCAAGTCGTTACTGTACCTACTTAAAACCGCTTCCTACATTTATAACGTTCTACTCCAGATAAAACGTAATACTAAAACATAATTTTATGTTTCTGCGCTGAAGAAAGACTGTGGGCGGGCATCATCAAAACATGATGTAAAAACGTTTGCACCACTGACCTTGGAACCGTTAAATGTACTACTCTTGTAGTAAAAGTATGCTAATAATTTTACGAATTAATTCAGATAATCGTAAATGTACTCTTGATCTTGAGCCTATTTGATTCAGAATTTGAGGCGTGGTAAACATGATGGGAACTTCACTGATTCACGAGAGATGGCGTTGGTATCGGATACTTTTGCTTTTTAAATATTTTGGATTGTGATACTGATACGGCGCAATTTTCGTGTCATGTTGGTCGTAAAAAGCACCACCCCTTCTCTTCTCATGGATGTGGTTGGAGACGACTAAGGGTGAAAATCCAGGAAGCAGGCATGCCAGACGTGGTTCTATTGGCATAAACCCCCATTAGGGGAGGCCTATTTCCAACAGTGGATCTCAAAAGCCTAATAGATGGTAATATCTTGTACATTCGTTTCGAACTAACGATTTAGATATACTTATTCCTTAATAAAATGAACGCCTTAAGTGGTGGACAAATCAGAAGTATAAAAATAGGAATAAGGGATTTATAACAGAAATTTAGGTATATTTCAGTTTTTAAGCTTTAATGACACGTTAAGATCACTTGGCAAACTTTGTTTGTCAACCTTCGTTTGTCAAGTCGGCAAACGTAAAATAAATAAACTTCTCTACTTTTTACATTGAACAAGAATGAATGCGACGGCGCGGAACGAGCGGAATGCCTCGCGCGCCCGTAGGTGCTGTCTGAATCTCGTGGAATGAGATCCTAATTCGGTTTGGTATTCCGGTATTTTTGAATTCCATTCACATTCTGTTCTTAACTTATTTCATGAGCATTTTACGGGCGTTGGGCCCACAAAGCTATCTTAGGACGAGAAGCATTGAGGAAAACAGTATGGTTGAAAATGAAACCATAAACATGCTATGTAAATTCTGTTTCGTTCTTTCTTGTTCTTTAAGTACATGCCGTTACCAATGGTAAAAGTACAATAAAATCGCGTATCAGTTTCAAAATGCAAATAAGTTAAATACACATTACGTTTATGATATCTTTAAAAATGATTCAATCATTCATTTGGCGTTAAGAAGTGTTAGTGATTAATAGTGTTGGCACACGTCAAACCCTTCAATTCCGCCATACATATATAAGATTTAGTGTTAGGTTTATAATAGATTTAAATTACGAATATCCTCGCTTGTCATAAGAAGCCGAGCAAGATTTGGCACTTTGATATTATTTATGTAACAAAGTATCATGATTTGTCGATATATTGTCGTTATTGTAAATTGCTCTAAATTTTCACCCTATTATCTATTTCAAACAGAAAAGCATTAACAATCTCAAATATTATGCGTGAACATTTTGAGTTATTCGATTTTCTCCAAAAGCCGATATTCCAAGCCGGTATTTACGTTGTGCCGCGGAAGTTGTCTCTCTTCCATTTCTTAGAAATGCGGTGAATCAGAGATGCCAGCAGCTTTGTTGCAGCAAAGGGCACGCTTCCAATTTCGCATAAAGACAGCATTTCTCGCAACATCAACACAACACGAACAAAACTCACATCCGCTGGTGGAGCGCTATGTCCGGAAATATCATTGGAATTATTTGTAGTGAAGAATCACAAATACGGTCAAAGAAGCAACTGTATTTTTTTGCAAAATACGAATAAAGACAAAAAGTGACACATTAAAAAGTTTTTCTCTTGTATTGAAACCAAAAACAAAATGAATATCATATAATTTATACTCTTCTGTGAAACCTTAGATTTTCTAAGTTAGTAATAAATAACCCGTAAACATTTAATTTCGCAATAATTCTTCATTTCATAAGCTGAAGATTTGATAGAAATTTTGACAGCAATACCGTGGCGCGTCAAAGCTTTTGGCGTATTATTCGTATTCCTGCTTCCTTTTCGAAGCGTGCATTCAAAATACTGACAAGAATATAAAGCATTTTTGATTTATCTTTACATGTAGCAACTCATTTCTGATCAACAACAGGTGTCGCATGTGTTCATGAGTGGCACTGCCATTTAATCAAACGGACGACAATAACACAAAATACTATTTTAACACAAGAACCACCATGATTCTTAGCATTTCAGTAAATGATTTATAATTTAACGTGTTAGCAAGTTCTACAGCTATTTCTGACTTAATAGCCCAAAGTTTACGGCGTGGCGAGAAGTTTCCTTGATATCTCTAAATAGGTTCCAGATATTTCTAATGGATTATGACGAAATATTTCTGACGTTAGAAAATGAATTAATTTAAACAAGATTCGTCCAGCCAGGAAGTATGATCCCAGAGAAATCTAATTTAATATTAGCTAGCGTAAACATGTACTGTTAGTTCTCCGTTTGTTTATGAACAAAGCTGAAGACAGTTTATTACGCTGAAGTCTTATGTCATCACAATGTCTGTCTTATTACTGTAGAGTCAAGTTCATTAACTTCGTTAACATTAATTAGTTACTCATATAGTCTGTTACCAACAGTGCGTCGTTTACATACATATATATACATGGTACAAAAGTATGTACGTATGGTACATACTTTTGTACCATGTATATAAGGATATTTTAAAGAGGAAGAGTTTGTTTTATTACGCGTTTGTTTGACCTTGCTCATATCTGGAAGTATTTTTCAGGTTTGAATAAATGTTATTGAATATGATAGGTAATTTATCAGGAAAGGCATTACAGCTAAACTGTAATGCGTTATATATAAGTACGTTTCTACCTTATTATAATGACACTATTTTAATTTGATATTAAATACGTTCAAATGTTATTAAATTTAATACTTTCTGACAGATTGACAACACGTAACTTACGTCGGTGGCTCTATCATGGGTACAAAAAATGATACAGAATTTCCTTGTCAATAAATAAACACTTTAATTAAGCTGACATGCTTATATGAATGATGGCGAAACTAAAAAACCGGTTTAAAAATTTTATACGTCTTTCTATAGATTTGTCTCGGAACTTAACGCTCGGAATACTTAACTCTACAAATGTTGACGCAATATAACTAAGATCACTAACTAAGATCGTAAAGCAAAAATTCGGTCAAGTGCGAGTCGGACTCGCGCACTTAGGGTTCCGCACCATTATCTACAATATAAAGCAAAAAACTCGTT
>DWNE01000362.1:0-30914 GCA_018249875.1 Cecropterus toxeus | reverse complement strand
GTGATATTTATTTAAAGATGAATGCTAACGTAATAGCTATGTAAATAACATTTAACTTAAGACATTAATATATTTTTCTTATTTGATAATTATAAAATTTTTCATATGATCAAGTTGGGGTGTAATTTATTTTAAAATGAATGCACAGTCATTGTAAGATTTCAATATAAGTAATTCATTTTATATAATACAAGCATTCTAATGTTATACAGTAAATCATTTAGAACCACCATGGAAGTGAATTATAATTTATTTTCTGAATGCTCAAAGTTAGTGTTTCTGCCATTTCTACACTCACAGTCCCACACTAAGTTTTTCCCCTGTTCTTGTGTCCTGTGTCCCCTGGTCTGTGTGTACCACGAACACATAAAGCCGAATACACAACCACCCAGATCCAAAACAGAATCTACATTTATCATTCTCTCTAACCGAAGATCGAACCCGAAACCCACTGCGTGTCAGACCGGTATGTTGAACGCTCCGCCACGCGGGTCGTCTTAATAATCTTTTACTCTACTTAGCTCGAACTAATTAACGAAAACCTTTTTTATGCTGCTTTATTATGGAGTCCGCATATAGCAAAGCTGTACCAAAGAGTGCGTCTGACAATGGTAAAGTTTAATTAAGTAATATTCTTAAATACTTACATCACCTATATGGCTAAAAGCAGCAGCGAGCAGAAGTCCAAAATTGCCACCCAGGGATATCGGTATTTGGACCACGTAGAGCACTTGCGCTGTTGTGGCCCCAGGAAATATAAGTAATAGCAGAACACCAGTGGTCATCACACTCATGCCCACTAAGGGCAAGATCAGTAGAGGTTTCCTACGACCACTGCAGTCGCTCCAAGGTCCCACGAAGAGGAGCACAATCGAGCAAATAAGAGAACCCACGAAGCTCCGGCTTATGTTTATACGCGACACCACCATTTGACTAGCTGCCTGAAATTAAACCAATTAAATGTTAAAATTAAATTAAAATTAAAGAATTAAATTAAATTAATTTAATACAATTAAATTGGAAAAGTTTACTTGTACTGTCGTTTTATTTTGATTTCAATAGGAATGGTACGTACGATACGAATGCTACGATCGGCAAATGCATGTACATTTGCCGATATGAAACGAAATAAAGGACATATTTTAAGGATCATCGATACAGTAAGCTGTGTGTTTTGTTATATGTTCCTGTTGAAACTACTCATTTAAAGTGAAGTTAAAGTTATGTTTATTCAACCTTTAGAAGTAAACTGCTACCCTAAGGTCCCCCTGAAAAGGAGAACCTGGTAGAAAGATGCTGCTACCCTCTTTGGTACTTACCTATTGCTTACAAAATAAAAATTTAAATAATTGTTTTACTTAATCGTTAAAGAGACCTTATACATTAATGTCAGATAGAATCTCTGTCCTATATGAAGTTACTCACAGGTGTCTGTGGCAGTAACCACTTACCATCATGTGGGTTGCATGCTCGTTTGTTACTTCATTCTTATAAAAAAAAATGTCAGATAACTGTCAGATGACTTTTATAAACATGAGCAATGTTTTAGGTACGGGTGAATTGAGACATGGCAATATAATACACTCCTTTATTACAGGGATGTTATTGATATTTAATTTCGGATCTGGATACGGTTACGGATATGTAATTATTTCGGAATATCCTCTAGTTTCGGATATTTGTTGTTACGGATAATATATTTTTAACTAACTTCAAAAAGGAGGAGGTTCTCAATTCGTCTGTATGTTTTTTCAATGTTTGTTACATCGAAAGTTGTGGATAGAGTGGAACGATTTTGACAATTTTTTTAGGGATTTCAAATGTAACATACAAATAGGTAATAATTTGGCGTTATTAAGATCAATTGCTATAACAGTCAAGTAAATCAAACCAACATCAAAATATACTTTATTAACTAAATGGACTTAAATTACAGATGAAATACACAAATACATAAAATACAGGGTGTATTTCACCTGTACAATGTAAAATTACAGGTGAAATACACCCCTGTTAAATTCGCGGGACTTGTATTAGTTGTGAACAGACAATCATATCAGTGATTATTATAGCTAAATATTAAATCAAGTTATTTACTAAAAGTAAAAAAAACAAGTCTCGTGACATATCCGAAATTAACCGAAACTTTTAGATCGGATGCGGTTACGGATATTTTTTTATTTCGGATATCCGATAGTTTCGGTTACGTTTACAGAGCCCGTAACATCCCTGCTGTAATGGATCTGTTATGATTTATTGCGACTCCAGACAGCAGAGGTTATTCAACTTGCTTTGTATTCTGGTTTGGGGTTTTCAACCCAACCTAATTTTCTAACATTAATTAGGCTGGGTTGAAAATATCGTAAGGATAAGAGAGTTTTCAAACAGTTTCCAGGGTTTTCGTTTTTATACTTTATAATTAGTAACCAAATATAAATAATCCAAATATACATCTAACGTTAAGTGTACACTTAAAATGTGTAATGCGGATATGAAGGGTAGTAGTGGATTAATTCTTTAAAAAATGCTACAATATTTAAAATGCCATACTAAGGATTTTGCCGAACCTTTACAACAAGCCTCATAAAAGTTTATTCTGGTTTCCAATATCTGTTAATCTAAAGATCCAACTTTAATCTAATCGTTATCATCAACCAATTGTCCCACTGCTGGGCGGGCCTTTTCTCATAATGAGAATTGTTAAGATCTAAGTCCACGTGACCAACTTCACCAGCGTGGTCGTAATTGATACTGATTGATATTGATACTGATACTGTTAAAACTGCTAAAGTGCCGGATTAGCCACTTAGCAAGAGTAGCAAATGCTACGGGGCCCCGCGGTCCAACAGCTGTTTTTAAGCAAATCATGCTCTACATGAGTACTCTATATTTAAAGTGTCATCCCATATTAAATCCAGAAAAGTTTATTTGTAACAGAGTTGTGAAGTATTATATTAGTAATGCTTTTAACTTGAGAGCCTATAGCAAACCAAGGGCCTCCTGGCAGAATTTGCTACAGCACCCGCGTTGGCTTAATCCGGCACTGAAACGAGTGCCAATAAATTTTTAGTAGCTTAAAACATAACTAGAAATGCGTGCCTGAGATTTAAATTTTATATTTACAGATTGACAAGCCAAGTTACATCAGCGAGGTGGTAGTAACTGATTAATCCTAATAAACAGCCGCGCAACTTAGTATAAATTTAGCTTACATAGCATTATTTCTAATTATCTCAACACATGTCAATATCGAAACCGCTAACGTTGAAACATTTAAATCCATGTGACATGTAAACAAACATTATTAGTTATATCTTGTTATAACTTGTAATTATAATAATTTTGTATAAATAGAAAGAATTACGTTCCAAAAAATATATTATAATTACTCGATTACAATAATTACTCTGTTATAAATTGCTATAAAAGGCAAACTTTAAAAACATCAATCATTCAGCTGAGATCTAAATCACCGTTTAGCAAAAGGTAAAAAACCGTTACTAGTAAGCCCATATATTTTATTTAAAATATTCGCAATCTGCAGTAAATTCCTATCGGATTCTTAAAATTACGAATAAACAATACATTCATTTAGGGTTACGTAAGTACCTAAAAGTATAATAATAACTCAATTAGCCTATACCCCAAAAATGTACCAGTGAGTCAGAAATTATGTTGCATTAAGACTTTGTTTGGACATGACGGTCGAGGTAATAAGAAATTACCTCGTTTTATTTGAGTACTTTAAAGCCTGTTTATCTTTGTAAAAATATTATTGGCCTTGTTAACAAGAGCAGACCATGTAGGCAGTACATCTATAATTACTTCTATGTAATTTTGTATGGTAATGGTAGCAAATGGTCGAAATATTTATAGTTTTTACAAATTGTCTGGCAGATAATGGATTTATATGGACTAATTTTACTGGATTGTACCTTTGATGTGTTCTTATTATGTTACTTCCGTCAGTTTTGAATAGGTGTGGCAATGATGCAATGCAATGCCACATAGGTATTTATGTAGTAAAAATGTTATAAAAATGTATTTACCATTATAAGTAGACTTTCTATTGTTACATATTACCTTATACTACAAAATGATTAATATGATATTCTGTCTTTTGAATGACAAATTATGAGAATGTCAGAACAGAATTTATCCAATATCTATTTCATAAATATTTTTTTCTTCGAAGTAGTTATATGCTTTTGCGTAGATTTTTAGGGTCTTTATAGATTTTTCTGCAAAAACATCAGTTCGTAAATATCTGCTTTTATTATTCTTAACTCTTTTTACATGACAGAAGTAAATGATCTATTATCGAATAAAATCTATTAGTTATTATAATCCAGTATAAAAGTTATGTTGGTTATTAAAAAAACTTTCCTTACCTCAGCAACTCTAAAATCCTCGCCTACACCACGGTCGCATATTTCAGGTTTGTACTGTAAGTCCACCGTGCACGCAGTTCTTAAGTAGAGATTTTGTAGAGAGGTCTGACCGAGATTGATGGCCAGCATCGCTCCCACGAGGGCGGGCTCGAGAATAAACCGCCATTTGTGCTGTTTGGGCTCCGAACTATCTCTGTTTGTAATTGCGGCTGTACTTGGACTGAAAGTAGAAAGTATATAATTACAAGTACATAATAAATAAGGACACAACAAATAAACTATCTCTTGTCATAGTTAAAATCTATTGAAGTTAATAGCAAAAAATGAATTTATCTATAAAAGTTAAAAGACGCTTTCTACACTCATAGCCCCACACTAGGATTTTCTCCTGTGTCGTGGGTGCCATGAACACACAAACACGAATACACAAACACCCAGACCCAGAACCGAAATCTAGTTGTCCTAAATCAATGTTAATATTAATTGCAATAAGTTATTTTATACAGTTCTTTGTAACTAGAGTAATTTAATTGGGAGTTGTTAAACTAAATGTCGATGAACAAAAATTAGTACCATAAGAACAAACCTTAATCTTTGCAATTCTTGAAACTCTGTGCCTTCACCCATTGTTTTATATTATTAACTATTATACTATAGAGTAACCTACATGCATATCGTTGCCACAAATAAATAATTACTAGAATATATTTCACATCACAGCTATCGCGGAGTCCATGAAGCTTGTATGCAGTATCGCGTTTCCTACACTACTGTGAGACGATAAGATAATCAGTATGTTTGAATATTGAACAATAATCCTACCCAAATAGAGACTTAACTGATGAAGCAGTAATGTGCACTTGTAAACAATATGCACAGTAAAATATTTACACTGGATAAGACTTGTGGACGCGTGGTACTCGACTAAAGGTTAGTCGGGCCAATTTGATCCGATTACATCAATTGGTAGTGATAGTACGTACCGAACCAGTATTGCACTTATAATTTACGTATTCTTTGTTGAAATAGCAATAATGCGATTCTTGGTACGTATTCGCTTCTAACGATTGAAGAGTTTTTGGCCGCACGTATGCTATATTTGAAATATTTTTAAATACTTCTTAACAAATTAAATATCTATATCGTAGACTAAATATTTTGGCACCACTTCAATGGGTGTTGATGTAGATCTCTGTTACTGATATTAGAATCTCTGTTGCTAGGCATAATTATGTCTTATATTATCTTTGTTACTAGCTTGATCTCCTAAATCTATACTCACATTATAAAGCAGTAGAATTTGTTTGCTTGAACGCGCTAATCTCAGGAACTACTGGTACGAATTGAAAAATATTTTTGTATATAATAGTAAATTTATCGTGGAAAGCTTTAGACTGTATAACATTATGCTATGTCTGTTTGTTTTTAATAAATTGTTTTTTAATAAACGCGTGTGAAACTGCGTGGCACAGGTAGTATACTAAATAAAACTTATTCACTCACTACTAATTTTTTGATCCAAGTATTTTGCTTATTGTTTTACGTCTTAAATATATTTTTATCATGATAATGAATCGGTGAACACCAAAGTTATTCCTTTAAATCAGTACCTAACGGCTTATAGAGATTCAAAAGCTTTCAACGGATCGCTGAAAGCTCGACCAACTGTAAAGATAATTAGCTGATTTATCGCTAAATCGTAAGTCGGTCACTGAAGTTTACTATACGTCTGAAACAGATTACAATTATTATCTTTTCATTCGTCATGCTATTTCAGGTAACTACGTGATAAATATCACACATTTACGCGGCGCTTTGCGAAGAAGAACGTCCAATATTTGTAACGTGTTATAGACATGTAGTATTGCTACAAGTAACTCATTCGTTTGTTTTTATAAGATTGAGCTTGTAAAACAAGAATACAATCCACCTCGCCATCTAAGTGATTCCTACCGTTCATTGACATCCGTAAGCAAGTTGACATAGAAAAGGCGTGCTATCTGAAGTCAACTACAAATGCGTTGTTACTCGAGAACCCCCAGAACAAAAATCCCAAGATCTAAGGTGGGCATCTCATAACTGGCAACCATACCCTTTCTCCGAACTGCAAGAAGTGTTTCACGCTGGAAATAGATGTAGCGATGGTATCTCCTCGTTCTACCATCTTGCAATCTGTTAGTGACATTTTTAGATTTTATTTGTAAGTAATTCTAGGCATGATAATGATAACCTTGTTATATGAATTTCACCTCTGTTTTTTTGTTATGTATGTATTGTAAGTTTATTATCATTTACGTTAATAGAAAATACTTTATTTACGGTAACCAACATGCATGAGATATCTCCATGTTCTTAAAGTAATGTTATGTTACGTTATGTATTCTATACTATGGTATGGTTATGTAAAGTCTATCAGTCCTCACTTTCTTTCATCGGCAGATAATGGGTCTAATTTCTACTTAATATACAAAGAGAGTCCGAGAATGATGGAGTATGAAATATCACAGTAATGTTCTTAAAGCTGTTCAAGTCTATTAGGCCTAGTTTTACTTCAGTGGTGGAGAACGAGAACTCTTCTTAATATAAGAATATGTCCGATGCGTAGTGCTAATATGTTGTCAATTAAAACTTGTATCTGAATGTTCATGTCGAAACGCAATCAAGTGTCTACTTTAAATATTTTTTATTCAAAAGCAGTCAAGCATCTGCTACAATTTCTTAACCGCGACAAAAACGTACGAAAATAAATCAATCTCGATAGTGTAGTGATTAATGTACGAGTAAGATCTCGCAGTCAACGAACGACATTGCGAGTTGCTCGTCAGATTTGAGTAACGTGTCTACCTACATACATACACCTTAGCATTTTCACGGCCGCAAGTGGAGCCAGCTCTAAAATAAAACAGTTGAGAATCTCGGTCGGCGGTCGATACGCGCCACTCGCGATACGTACATTACGTGTGTAATTATCGCATCTGGATTTGATTGGAGTGCGTTTTTGACACTAGTAGATAATTAGTTTGTTATCCCTTAGTGCTTACTGATAGGATTTTTATTTAAGCTTCTATATCAAATCTTAAAACCGTTTTGATAAGCTATTAAAAGATCCATTTGGAACAGACTATTAATACCGAATTTATCCAGTGTCTTGTATATACTTATCGTTTATTAAATGTTAAGGCAATTTCCATTACCTATCAGCCATCTCTATCTTTAAATATAAACTATGAATAGCGAATTTTTTGCTCCCCTAAGATGATTCGATAAAAAATAAAATTGCAATTACGAATACTCAAACGATTCCCACTCGAGTAAATTAACAACAATTCTTTGACGTTAATTGGCGCTATCAGCTTCTGTAAAACGAGTTTGAATCTACCTACTTCATAAACAACGTTCCGTGTTCGGAAAAGTAGCTCCTAAAACTTCGTTCTTATGAAGTTGTTTCCACTGAAACTAAATGAAATGTATCAGACTTACAAAACGTCTTTAATTCAGTCGGTTCGAAATATTCGTTGAAACGGACAGTTAAACGTTAAGTTATAAAATAAGTATTGAAAGTGAACGCGGTATTGACGGATTTGGCCCTGAGTGTTTTCTAAATCAGTGACCTGATTCTTATGGGCAATAGTTTGATCATTCTGAAGGTATTATTACTAATTATTTTTTGTCTTCAGTCAATACTCCATTGGTCGTTTCCTTAATATTTTTCCATGTACTTAATATACATTTTGTTCCAATTTTTACCCGACTGAGTCAGAAGGAGGGTAAAGCTTTTCGAGCGTATGCATGTATGTATGTTTCTTTGTATGTATGTTCGTTTCTTTGGCACGCGCTACATCCCAAATGGCTTGACGGATTGTGACGTATGACATATCGTTAGAATCGTGTCAGCTTGCATAGTGTCATAGGCTATATAATTTTAAAAAAACGCCTGAAAATAGAAGAAAAAGGGGGGGGTGACGATTTTGGTTAACTTTTACGATAAAATGGGTATAAAAGCTAGTAAATAGACCTATCTAAATATATATATTTATATATTGTAATACTTTTACTTGACTATTTTGACAAAAAGTCATATAATCGTTAAATTAAATATATACAATTATGAACAAGAATTTCGTTTTATGCACTCGGGTTTTTTGTTTTAATGTTTTTAACGATGTTACTAGTTATTGAATGTATTGTGAATAACCATATTATTGGAGGAAAACTGTTTGCTAAGTACGTAATCATTAAAATTCCTTTACACTGATGTAACGTCGCGGGAACGTGGAGAAACACTGCAAACAGAACGTCATACGAATTATTTAATGTGGGTGGAATAGGTCATACATAATCTAACATTCGATTACAGATTACTAAGGCTATCACATAATGATAGGCTTTTGATAAGTAATTGTCGTAACAAGGTAACGATTAATCTAAAAGAAAAACAACTGTATAATAAACCATATAGCTATTGAACATTAATTTACTATTGTAAAATACAACTTATACCCTTAATATCTAAATCTCGTTTGTTTTCTGTTAACCAGGAAAATAGAAAAAAAAAATGTAGACAATATTTCGAATATTGTCATAAATCTGGAAAGTAAAACAAAATGAAGTAAATCGAAAATAAATGATCGACATAAACAATGCTTCACCAAACATGTCTATGAAAACCTGCAACAATAAACTTCAACTTAAGGAATAAAAACCCTCGTTAAAATATTAATAAATTTAGGAACGGCGATGCCACAAAGAGGCACACACCAATGTTAAAATACTTTTCTTGCTTTAAGGGTTGAAATCATATTTGCTATATTTTTCAACATAGGATTATCTTAATATGTACGTCATAATGCCATTAAATTATAATTACTATAGCGTTATGGTCCCAAACGGTTGCAAAAAAAAATATCATAGCAATATAAATAAATAGTAATAATTAAAAATAAATTGCAGTAATTGATTACAATCTTTATTGACAAAACAAACCCCAATAGGGTAATGAAGAGTTTAATTACACAAAAAATAATGAACTATCCAAATCTTTCACAAGTTACCAACCGCATTGTGGAAAACATTTATATTTAAGTGTGTAATTTGCGTCATGCGGTAAAGATGTAATGCGCAGTTTTGAAAAAAAAAACAATGTTTCACTGCATAAGAACTTAAGTAGTCTTTCGCAGCAATAATTAGCGATATTTATGTTCTCTCTGACTCTTTGGTACCAAGTTTTGGAGGCATGGCCAAGGTAATGTAAGGTTGTAAGTAGATTTAAGTGACACAGTTCTATTGTACATTTTTATGTAAAGTTCCTTTGTTAGAGCAGAGCATCATCTTCGTGTCTTGGCAAATAAATACCTATACTTTAATTTCATTCTTATCCTGTGATTTCATATGTCATAATAAGATGAGTTTTAGTTAAGGTTAGGTAAAAGCGAAACGCAATCATTAAAGTGTTAGTCAAATTGCTTCATCATAAACCCTTTGGCCTTCATCTAGTTTACATTTTCACTAAAGACGGTAGCCATGACAGTTGAACGAGTTTACAATCCCTTCAAAATTACTAAAAAATGTTAATTTATATGTTATCTATATTCTCTTTTTCGCATAAAAATAATTGAAAAACATATTTCGATAGAAAGCGAAATTGAAACTGTCACTGAACAATTTATATTATTTATATTTCAAAATACATGTAAAATATGTGCAATCCCCATGAGACGAATGCGCGGGGTGTCCATTGTATTCTACATCGTAGTTTAGGTGGCGTGACGTAGACATCATTATCATTCAATTACAAAGACTCCTTACGGGGCAAGTGGGCGACCTTCAAGGCATATCGCAACCCGAAGTGTGCCAGCAAATTAAAATATATTATATAAAAATAATTAGTCATTTTGTAGTGTTAGCATTCACATATAAGGTCCATACAACTATCAGGAGATAAAACACTTTCGTCATACTGGTCTGGATCTGTTGAAATACTTTAAAATTTAATTAATTTACTGTTCAATATGTGTTGGCTCACATATTTTATTAGTGAGTTGTTGAATATCATTTACATCGGAATGTTTGCGGGTTCAGTTACAGAGTTACTAATCACTCGTTATTCAGTTTGAAGTTTGGAATATCAGACGTTAAATTATACTACAATAAACAAAGACATTGTTCAAAGGGGCTATACCATAAAACAATGTGAAATAAAATAAAACTCTTATTATTATAAAATAAATAACATTATTGTCGTCGACTTCAAAGTATTATACTTCCACATTCAATTTTATATTATATCTAGCGCATAATAATAAAAGCAATTAAGCATATATGGTAGCGGGTGCGGAAAATGTAGTCGTTGTAATACTTTGCTAGTAGATATTTCCGTATCAGAAAGGGAAGTGGAGTGCAGTCTTCCGTTCCGTTCTTCAATGGCATGACGTCACAATATTGATCTTCTCTCCACAGTCAATGCGCCGTGAGTAGGACAACAACGCTCCATTGCGCAGAACTTCCCTAATATTATGGCAAAAAAAATGTAACTGCGATGAATTTACTACGATAACTATATAAACTTAGTAAATTTCTTGTTTAAAGCTTCAATGAAAATTAGCTCGGATAAGTTACGAAATGTATATTAAAACAGTTTAACACTAGCAACACTAAATCTATATCTATCTATATAGATATGTATGTACGGCGTTTAGTGATTGCTTCACGTAAGGAAATTAGGGCGCATGCGTGAAAAACATGGCTACGACCTCACTGCAGGGTGGAACAGACACGGACTGGGTAGTTACATGTATTTAACTAATTTTCGTGTATTAGTTTACTTAAAAATAAGTTATGATTTAAATAACAATAGCTAGTGAACATGTCGAATTAAGTGATATTGAGTTAATATCACTTTAAATTTGGTTTAAGTATTTTTCAACTTAAACTTTTCTCGGTATAAAAAATATGAAACAACTCGCCGATCTATTCGATTGTCTATGTTCTTAAGTATATTAAAAATCTTTTCAAAAGTGGTACTTATCATTGAACAATTGGCAGAGTACCACTCTGTGCGGTATTTGCATTCGGGTTCGATCGGGAGTTTTCGTGCATTTCCGCGGTTCGCTTTCCAACCCTCGCCGAGATGCCTTTACAACGTTTCAAAAAATCTTTAAAATATATCTCGGTATACACCTAAAAGTAAACTAAATCCCAGTGAATAACTGTGCGCATATCTTTATAAAAACAAGTTTATGAAGTGTATTAATCTTTTATCTTATGGTTTTTATTTAGTGTCTGTGATAGTTTTGCGTTGTGCTTACATTGAGTGGTGCCTGGAGTAAACGCGGCTTAGAACCAAGGTAAAGGCGAGTTGACACCATAGTCCATGATTCTACTAACCTATTTACTGCTACTTAGATTTCCATTTCACTAAGTGCTAAAGATCAACGCATTTTTTCTTTATTTATCTTATACAAAACTAAACAAGCAAGATTATCCAATTTACCATGGGATATTATGTAAGAAAAACTAAATTAACAATGATTTCAGGTTGTCATACGCCATGAAAGACATCGAAGACGACGATGACTGAAAAGGAAGTGAATAGAATGTTGGGTAAGTTATTTTATTTTAATTTCAAATATATGTTTGCTTGTTACAAGTTATGTACATCTTATACAACTCTACTATTACAACTCTACATTTTGTTCCACTAAATAGTTTTATTAGAACTTTTTACTGTATTTTCATATTAAAGTATAAAATGGTATTAGATGCATTAAAATTTTAAAATGAGAATAACATAATATAATAATCACATAAGTTTACTACATAATAATAACATAAAGAGTAACTTGATGTTATGTTAGCTTCACTCTCTTACATCAGTCAACTTATGTAGAGAAAGGACACGATTTCGTTTACGAATTTTGGGTCATTAAAACAAAATTGTCAACGAACTACACTGGAAGAGTAAAATATACTAAATAAAACAAACAGTTTTTGAAGAGTATCATGACTCATGTTACATAGTATGTTTTTTACGTTACATTCAACCACTCTGGTACTTTTTGAATAGGTAACATGAGTCACCATACAAGGCTTGTATTTTCAGGGGGCCGTCTAGACAATTTATAGATTACTTAGCCGATTAGCCGGCTCGTTACTGAAATTAAGTGCTTTAGATAAGGTTACTGTTACGTTGTATACGTATGAAGGGAAAATGCAGGGAAGATATTTTATAAGAAATGTTTCAAAACAATAAAATCGTTATGTGGAATATGTTTCACAAAAATATGAAAAGTATTTTTTATTTATAGAAAAAAAAGTTAACGTTCGAATTCCTCAATCAGAAATATACTGTGTTAAAATCTTAAACATCCAAAACTGAAGTTACTAAATTAATTATAATTAGTAACGTCGCCATTCATAATCAGAGATGGCAACATTTATATTTCGAAAGAAAGTGAAACTTATTCCAGATGATTGATCATAATAAACATCGTAGATCTTTAAAAGAGTTGAAGCACGTACTACATCGTGGCGTAAGTCTTTCCAACTTGTAATACCTGGATACTTACAAACGTTGATGCCCACGTGTTCCGTACCATTTCGAGAAAGCTCCGCTACTTTGGCACTTGTTATTGATCAATAAAACTGTACAAAGTTAAGGGCTTCTCAGTGAACGAGCAATAACGTATTATTTATTTAATAACCAGCTGAATTTGCTCATGCTTCGCTCCGGGTCATTAAAAAAATGTTGTTATTTTTAAATAGTCAAAATATCGAAATCAAAAGTAGCATATAAGGTAGCCAGGTAAATAAACTACGTCCGTGCAAAATTTCATGTAAATCGGACCATTCATGTAATCGGAGTGGTTCTTGCGTGATGGAGTAACAAACAGAATCACATCATTTTTATTATAAGTGTAGATAAATAATAGATCTGCAATAGTAATAAAATTCTTATTGCGAGTTAGTCCAAGTCAACAATTCTTTTTAAAGTTGTTATTATACACGAAAAATACACGTATATACATACTAATTGCGTGCACTTTGTAATAACTTTCAATTCGTTTACGCAATAACAATCCTTTAACGCGACGAAATAGATACTAACCACCTGGTTAGATATAAATAACAACGTGAATTATTACAATAGTCATCATTTCGTGGCAATACTTCAACATAGTTATATACAGTACTAGCTGGGCCCCGCGGTTTCACCCGCTACTACAAAAGATACAAACAAACATAATATTTTCGATATTATCGTGATATTATATAGCCTATAACTTTCGTCAATAAATGGACTATTTAACGCGATAAAATATTTTCAATTCGATCCTCTAATAAATATCTCTATAAAGAAATAAAAATATGAAATGTTTGTATAGGATTCGAAAATATTTTTAGACATATTTCACAGATTCCAAAACAATAACATCTCTTCTCCAAACTTCTGTCTATCTGTTTGTTTAGGATGAACCCCAGCAACTATTTTATTAAAATTTTAATATAATATTACGAAACGGTAGAGCGTAAATAGAGTAAAGGAAATGGGTACTGGTCTTTTATTCTAAAAAATAAAGACCTGGGCTATACGTTGGTTTCCATCATATAAGCAATTCATTTACCGATAAACTGTGAATAGTAGAATAGTATAGTATTATCATTTATCAACACATGTTTTCGTATTCATTACAATGCAATTGTCCTACTATTTCTAGTTGAAATGAATGGATGAATGAATGGATGGAGCGACATCACAGCGGATGTCACGGGTAGTCACGATGCGACGAGACATCGCGTGTGCGTGCACAAAATGCAGAAAATGAGTTTTCTCTACCAATCCGATTAATGGGAACCTTTTAATTTTAATCAAATTATTTGCAGAGAACAGGCACTGCATTGTGTGGCTCCGTAAATTGTAATCTGTAATATGCGAAATATGAAATCTACAATTAATCAGAGGTGCTGAGTAGAGTACGTGTATGATCACAGTTTAAGGAAAGTAGGTATGTTTTGCAAAAAAATCTATGTGACTATAAATAAATTCTTGACCTAGATTTCAACCATGTTAGCATGCCAAATTATATTCGATTTAGTATATTACAAGCCCTGTCACTTGTAACCATAATTTCGGCTATAAAATGTTTTAAAATTGTATGTTGTTTTGAGAATTCGAAGAAATTCCTATTTAAAAGCTATTTGTACACGCAAATTAAATATTTAACTCGTTGAGATTTCCGGGTTTGATATCCGGCTAAACAGATAGCTGACCTTTGAAGTTAGGTTTTTGTTCTGGGTCTGGGTGTGTGTAGAGCAAGAGTAATTCTCTTAGTAGTTTACATTACACCCACGATACTGGAAAAATCCTAGTAGAGCTACGTATGTACAAAGCTTTATTTATTTTTTCTTATTATAATTTTATTTATTAAAACGCAGTAGTCAATGACTCTATATAGAGACGTACTCCCACATGTAGTCTAGATTTGATATGATTTATGTATTGTGTATCTTTAATACAGGTAAACTCGCAATGTTTGTTTACATTATCGTTATAAAGATCCTCATTGTGTCGAAGGTTGTAACACAATTTATGTTTGAATTTTGTTTACATTACATTAACTATTACGTTGGTTATAAACATTACGAAAGTATATTTTAAGGAAACAAATTCAAAGTGGACTCCTTGGAATACATCATAAAGAACGGTATAATTCAACAGTCCAACCGTTAAAAGAAACATTTTAGAATTAGACAATTCCTTAAAGAAACGACTTCAAAAAATGTATTTTTCCAAAATTCTGGAAAAAAATATAAATGTTTTTTTTCATTAATAATGCTTATCAGGTTAACATACCCATGTATATGCACATTTATGTTCCCATTAATTTATATAGAATAAACTGATAAGTAATTAATTTGGAAATTTATAAAAAGCAACATTGGTTATTGTATGAGCATAAATAAGCAGAAGTAGTAATTACGTACCAACTTTACACTAAAGACGGGATTTATTTGTTATAGCTATATTTAGTTTGTTATAATCAACGATAACTTATAAAAAATATTGCAACAGTAAGGACCCTCTTTCTTAGTGATAGTGCATGTTCTATAGCTATGCATACAAGTCAACGTAATACGTATCGTCTGGAACTCACAAACACATCAAACGGCACGTAGCATTACGGTTCAAACCTAATGTGACCACTCTTTTAGGCTCAAAACGGGACATCGGTATTTTTTCTTAATTACATAGTTTATTTCTTTATTTATCTATTATTTTATGTATAGACGGCCGCACATAGCACGAAACACTTGCGCTGATCTTGCTCAATGTCAACATGCCATGTATCATCGGATGTGTTCCCATACGTACATCAATAGAAAAACACGATAAAATAAAAAAAAAATACATTTATTTATACACACATAATTGGTTGCTCTTTATTCAAAAAGGTCAATCATTACAAATTAAATAGTATGCAAAATATTCGCACGGTTCGACCAAATAGATAGCGCCATTTCGAAAAACGGATCATTTTTGCGCCCCGCGGTTATCTTTCGGGACACCGCGACAGGTAACCGAAACGGGACGGTCCCGTTCAAAACGAGACGTCTGGTCACATTATTCTTACCATACCGATTAACATTGACGCTACTTATCCACTGCCCTATCCTTTGCGTTACTGCATGCATAATCCAATTGTCCTTCGAAAGAACCGCTTGTTTCAATATATTTCATTTCAATGTTTTTATAATAAAACACGCGCATAAAGAACATAAGTGAGAAACATAGTTGTAGTGGGATTTTCCTGATTAGTGTTCCCTGTGCGGGTTTAAAGTAATTTACCGCGTGTGGTTAATATTTTTAGCCTTATTCAGATAATATGTCAAGGCTCCCGCATCGTAGAAGATGCATCCACGCAGTCTTATGCCCGCTGTTATACTGAATCGCGCGATCGCGTCTCCTTGTGATAACCCGACGATAAACTATTCGGTTAAACATACATAACAGATTCATTTAAAAGGTGCAGTGTCCCATACTATAGACGATACGTGGTACCTATGTGGTTCAAGTTACACTTCGGTTTGATTAATTCGGTGTTAATATCGCAATGGAATTGTGGACATGCTTTTAAGAAAATAGTGTACACATTGAAGATTAAAAGGAGAAGGAAAAAAACAATAATAAATAAAAGTGATGTTAGTGGTGGCAATCTAATATATTTATTGTGAAATGATTGCGTTAGTGTGGGTCATTTTTGTTACTGTTATTGAGTTTGCAAAAAATGCTTACTATAACGCTAATAAGGACCGGCAAGAAATTGATGAACATATGCAAAATAATAGGAAAAGAAAACACAAAATTCAAAGAGGTATGTAATGTGCTTAAGTATTACAAATTTCCCCAAATACTCATATACATTTTTTATGTTTAAAAAAAAATATAAATAAAATTACAAAGAAATTTGTTTTATATGCTAGTTGTGGCTATAACGCATGAACTAATCAATAATAATGTTATAATGCAAAAGCATCTATACAACATACATTAATTTTATAAGCATCCGTAATTAGTATGTAGACAAACAAAACTGTTTACATGACAAACATATTAATAGATCCTACGATAAGTAGGTACTTATTTACGAAACAGCTACACGGTCAATAAGGTCATCTAGAGAGCTAAGAACATGTTCCACTTGTTATCTAGTACTTGACTATTAGACCTCGTGACCCTGTTCACCTGTGATTCAAGTGTCATTTTACCAAAGTCACTAACGTATGAGGTTACTAGGGAGTTCAATACCCAGAGTATAAGGTTTCAAATTTCTATACGTATTTACTAGCGAAGACCCGGTACAATGCAGGCGACATCTGTCGGATTGTCGTGGAACTTCGTTACAATGTTATAGATCATTCATATTGAAAATACCTACTGATCTACGTTTCATGCACCCATTCGTGCATACTAGTGCTGAGTATGTGCCGATAGATGGCGCCCTAAGCCTATTTAAATTGTACATATTTGTGAAGGCTATTTATTGGATTCTTATTAACATCTGTTTACATTGATTATACTAAGCGTATTCCTCGTACGGAAATGAATTTGGGAAATGTACAACCTGTTATGTGATGAAGACATGTAAAAGTCATAAGAATCGGAATTTTATGACTTTTATCTGAATTTTGCAAAAAAGAAAAAGTTCGATACAGTGGAGGGAAAATCTATTGCGGTGCAAAATTGAAATAAATGGCTGAATTTATTCCGTAACTAGTGTTACCCAAAATAGTTTCAGGTTTTCCTGTTACGTAGCATGGACGATCTTCCTGTTTTTGTTAGGGTTCTAAACAGTAGTCAGGTAGATTACAAGGGTAGAAGAGTACCTATTCAGTTTTCGGAAATACTGACGCGGTTTTTAAACTTGTCGCAATGGTTAACAGAATGTCCATACTTCACCATCGGATGAACTAAATTGTATTCCTAACTGTATACGATTGAATAACTTTAAGAATATTTAGACCTAAAATAGTTTTTTACAATGTTAAATTTTTTAAAAACGTTACCAATCTTAATTGAGACAATAGTACTTCGAAATTCTGATTGTTTAGACATTGCATGTTACATTTGTAACCTGATATACGAGGTCATTCACTTTAATCTTTTATTGCTAAGTTTGTGCTCAATATACCGTTAGGTTTTTGGTCGTGAGAACCCGCGCGAACCAACCTTGTCAGTGTTGCAGAATTTGGTAAATTTAGGTCAATCAATGTGTGCCTACCTCATTTAGGATTAAAGAGTTTTGAGTAAGTAGTTCATAGATTCTATGAATGTAGGTGCTCGGTCCATTGTATCTAGTGAAGCATAAATACCAAGAAATAAATGCAACACAAACGTGTTTCGCAAATATTAGAACAGTACTTACCTTATAAGCATTAGCAGCATGACAGTGCTACCTTTGCACTCCAATGTTATTGGGTCAGAGTCAGCATAATTCGGTATTTATTATAATAAACCGGCGGCTACTTTTACAAAATTGAGTTTTGCCGCAAGAAACAACTGACTGACAACGTTCACCATCGTGAAATTGGCGCGCATGCGTAAGTCAGTTACGCGCACTGCGCCTGCGCGTTTGACGTTTTACACGGCGGTGGTGTAGTCGTGATCCGATTAACAACGTCAGTTTTAATTTTTTATTTATATTATAAAAAAACTATGTGTTTTGGACGTAACTGCGTTTTGTGGCATTAGATTTGACAGATTGCAACCTAGTTCTTCCATTTAAAATATAAATGCATTGCGTGTTCATATCGTGAATTTTTATTCATTCGTCATTGATTATGGAAAGTATTGCAATATTTTACAATACGCGCATTAATCAAGATAGTTTTCGAAATTTCTTACGAGCACTAGTGCAAATGATCAAATTCACAATGCGTAGTGGTCGTAGTATAGTTCAATTAATCCCGTTCTATTTACGTCCCGTTCGTTCCCGATCTTCCCCGAGCGCGCCACGTGCGTCTGACTTCACTATCAAGTCCCGCTCACTCGGCTGGAGCTCATTCAAGCGGACCGGCCACCCGGCGTTTGATTCGGGATTTCGGGATAACGCGCTTGCAGCTGTCAAATCATACGTTACCTACGCAGTTTACGCACGCTAACCCTATCAAAAACTATTTTAATTCCTTTGTTATTGTTTTACGTTTCAGTTTCTTTACTTGTGTTTGTCACGTGCAAAAACAATGTGAAAAGTGGTTGTTAAGAATATTTTCTTAGTAACTTGTATCCTTTCTGACAATAAATAAAAATATTGATAAGACGCACAATGTGAAAAGCATTTAGTTCCAAAGTGTCGAAGTGTATTGTGATGAAGAAACCTAATACAGGGTAGTGCGTCAATAAATCGAACATTCAAAAAGGATACATTGGGAAAAGAAAATGCGGATCAAAGCACATACAGATTATCGCCCGAATGGTAAATATGAAATAATAAATTTAATTATCCTTACTCTAGTAAGGTATGTTTACTGTAACTTAGCAGCGTCCATGTTGACTGACATATTTAATTCATCATCTCAATTGTTTACATATTATATGATATATCATTCATAAGCCAAATCCTGACTTGGTAGTAGTAAACAATAATATCAGTAGGTACTTACTCATCTACGGGCCTATTTTGTTAAGTAAAGTTTCATGATTTGTCACAAACATTTTTGCCTTCATAAAACTAGTTCACATTAGAGTCACAGAAATTATTTTAAAATAAATATACAAATACTAACTCTGATCCGAATATCCGTTAAGACATAGCACATTCTCGTACGAATAAAATTATATTGCCCGACGTTTCTAATTAATCACCTGCAGAAATTTTACTCAATTAGATTTCTAAATAAGAGGTAACACCAGATTAATTACTTTGCATCTTGCTTCATCATCATAATCAATTTATTAATCCAAGACTTTCAAACTACACCTACTACAACAGAAACCCGATGAAACAATATGTTAACCCTATTTTTATTTGGCTTACTCGACATCACAACCGTCAAAACACGTCTTCAAGTCACAGCGTCAAAACCATTGGATGGATGGATCTTACATTGGGATCTTCATGCGAAGATTTGATTGATTGAATTTGGAATCAATATCGAAGGCTGTGACTCTTAAATATTGAGTAGACTACTTTTCCGTTTGTTTGTTACTCCTATTACTTTTGATGAGATTGTTAGAGTTGGTAAAATAATTAACTGCATACTATTGGAAATTCTATAGTTACCTGTGCCCTATGCAAATTTTGTCTTGTTTAAGTCACAGAGTTTATAACCCGATGAGTAATATGAATTGGGCTTAGGTATGTGACGTTTAAATATTTTAAATTGCGATGAGTTGTCCTGTCGGTCTTTCATTGGCGTAATTGAGGCTGCCGAGGTCAGGCGCGGTTTCATCACGAGTGAATGCAATAAAACTTTAAATAATAACCGCCATATTCAATTTAGGCGTTCGTTTTGAACGTTGTGGGACGTATTCTCGTTACCTACCATTATTAGTAAAGCTCACAATGCATGCTGACATTTATCCAGCCGCCAGATGTGTTGGAATTAGACCGCCATGGAGCATATGAAACAGGCATTAGCCCGTCACCGTTTAGCTTAAACTACACGCATGTGTTCCATAGTTTCGGATTACATTAACCTACACGTTCACTTTTAAATGTATTAGTAATGTTTTTGTGTTCCTGCGATCACTTTTTTTTTTTTATACTTAAACCTAACGATAAGGCAGACGGGCTACCTGATGGAAAGTAGTCACCGTCGCCTATGGACATTTGCAACACCAGAGGAGTCACCAATGCATCGCCGGCTTTGAAGGAGAGCTCTTTTTACACCCCTCTTGAAGAACCCCATGTCATAGCCCTGCGGGAATACCTCAGGTGGAAGCTCATTCCACATCCTTTAATACTAAACTACTGCCTTTAAATTATTAACAATCCCTAAAGTTACGTTAACCAAATTTGTTGTTTGTGTTTGTGTTGTAGTTGTTGTTTTGAGAAGAATTGAAGACCGTTCATACTCAACTTCTACGTGCATATTAAAATCCTTATCTGTACAGCAATATTTATTATTTCGTCATAAGGATAAAAACTTTGATATTCTAAGCAATTGCGACCATAGCAGAGAAGAGAGCGAGAGCCATAAGAGTGCTTTATTGTTTATATCCAACTAACTAATTAAAATTACCAAATTCCATACTTTTAAGCCCATACAACATAAAAATACGTACTTACGTATGATATAAAGTGCTTTAAAAGGCCCGAGATTTAGGTATAAGTTAGTAAAAAAGCCGTAAATTCATTAATAAATTAAAGGCTCCAAAGTTCCAACTTCAAAGCTAGCATCGATGACTTAATTTTGTCAGAAGATAAAAAATAAATTAAGGTATTTGTCTCAAAAATTTATGACAATGCAGTTTCGTTTAAATCTGCACGAGTATCCAGTAAACATTGAGAATATCGTGTTAAAAATATTTAATCAGAACGCTAACAAACAAAATTGACAGTTATTTTAATGTTACATATCGACAGTCAATTTTGGCTGTATCTACGAGTATAAATAGAGATAAGGAAGGCAAAGTGTATCATGGTTTAAACTAATTATTATTACATTTATTGTATATAGCCCGCCTTTTCCTTGTGATCTTACCGGCAAGTGATATCATCTGAAACCAGTATTATTTGTAATGTTATTAGTTTTTATCATATTTTTTATGATTGGCACATAAATAGCACGATCTGAATGGTGACCTTGGCCTTGTGTAAGCATTAACTATTATAGACTCCAATGTCGCTCGAAAGTCAACGCGGCATTAAAATAAATAACTAGGGATAATGGGGTTGATTTATATACTTAGCTACGTATCAAATATGTTTTTCATTATACTAGTAGCTAGTAGCAAGCAAGCGTGCACCACCTGATGGAATGTAGGCAGCTGTCGGTTGGATTTCTGTGATGAACTTCAGAATAAATAAGAGTACCTACTACCTGAAGTACTGAAAAACAAAAAAAAAAACATATACAACGAATCTGCTACATATAAATATTATTTTTCTTTAACTACTTTTAATAATTATTTTACCATTTTTACTTATATTATAAGCCAAGGGAACTTATTGTATTCTAGCAAACCGTATCAAACCGCAGTTTGTTACATTGCAAAACCCCATGTACAATCAAATCCTATTTTTGATACACCATGTCTTAATAATTCTTATGTGAACAAATTATAAATTGTAAGGCTCATGGTATTAATTAAAAAAAAATACTACCTGGAGTACTTCGAAGGTGGTAGAACCAGTGAAGTTCAATCGCCGATGTACTATCGCTACAAAGACTTACTTACTTTACTTTTTAGCGTGAAACAGTTCCTGCGTTTCGGTGGTATAGTTGCCGGCTCACTTTCATATGAGGCGACCATCTTAGTCCTCGGGAGTAGCAACGCATTTGTGATTTACTTCAAATGGAACCCCTGTTCTGTATGAAGTTGCTTACCGATGTCTGGCAGTGGCCACTTAACATCAGGTCATCAGGTGGACTGCATGCTCGTTTGCTACTTCATTCTTATAAAAAAAAAACAAGTCGTCCTTTGATGCGTCGCTACTCCTAAGGATTCAGTTCGAACACCTCGTATAAGTGTTGGTATCTTTTTATTACACATTTTTAAACATTCTTTTGATCCGGTAAGTGGATTTTAAATATAAATATTATGCTCATAAATACGTCTGTATTTACTAATGAAAATACGACTCCTTTTATGAATTTCTATAAGATCGACTGTGATGTATTGATCTGTCTTTTATTTAACTATCTGTAATTATAAAATGTGCTATAGGGCCAATACAGGGAGGTTCTATAAAAAGACCTCCTTGAAAGCATACCAACTGACCAGTGAAGATTCATCGTGCTCTCCTGTCATTTGAAACAAAACTTACGTTATCCTGCGTAAGCTACAGTAGATAAGATATGCGTACAAATATTTAATAATATTTTGTCATTGTTTAATACCACTGCTTTATCAGGTCTAACATTTGTTTCACAAACTTATATCATTGTTCTACAATAAGACCATAAACTTTATAGCAGCACTCCAGAATAAACTATGTGTGTATGGCTCTAATGCCCTGTTCTCTAATCGGTCAATGATTTGTTTTCAATGCGCTAAATATTAATCGGCTGTTATGTTTCATTTCAATGCCTTGTCAGAATTTTATCGGTTTTGATTTACATATACCAAAAAATGAAAGTAATTAATTATCACTTACACGAATTAAAGATTTATTTAATATTGACGATAAATTTTGTGTAAAGAATCACAACAAATAAGTGAGTTCACGATACAATTCAACTTTTATAAAGATACTATTTTATGAAGCGATTTTGTTTAAAAAAATAACACAAAATACAATTTACTATGTTCAATTACCATATTATATGTTAATCTTTTTCATTCTAATTTTAGATTGACACGGAATAAAACCCCACTGGACGGAAGTTAGATCCGAGCGTCCATTGATAATGTAGGCTTTGACGCTTACTTTGCAGTATATTGTTTGAACTAACGAGCTAGTTGTTGGAAACTTATGACGTTCCATTGTTATTCAGAATACAATGGCCTGCCAACGATTCGTTTACACAGGATACCGGGACAGTATAATATGTATTGTTTTTAAAAAATCCCTTTTTAAGACGTGTATAGTTTGTTTTATGCATTTGCCGACATTTAATCTTAATAAGTGATTGATAGCCATAACGCTAGCTGATAAGATACATGACGAGCTAATATGATAAAAAAGACATCGATTCAGGGCAAGCTAACATGGTTTATTTAAGGTCCCTTACGTAAGATCCTATTATATATTGATAGGGGTAGTAAAGATACGAAAATGACTTTTGTTTACTCATATTTAGATGAAGCTCACTTTGAATACTTTGAACCAGATGACCTGCGCGACATTTTATTACGTGTACTTACGTAAAAAAAAGAATTTTGAAAATCGGTTCAGAAACGACGGAGAAATCAGTGAACATACATAAAAAAAATACAGTCAAACATAGAACCACCTCCTTTTCGAAGTCGGTTAAAAATAGAAGATATGTTTTCATTCAAATGGAAAGATGCCACAATGTAATAATGACGTAATATAACGCATGCCAGTTGTGATAGTAGACAAATAAAAATGACGGGTATTATTTTCAGTATTTAAATTTAAGAGTATAATTTTTGTGACATAAACAGATTATAGACCTATGACATATAACATAATATTGTTTTGTATATAAACATGAACGTGCTTGGGACATATTGTGAGTGCTCGATTTTAGCCTTTGTTTCTCAATATTCGAAGAATAGACAAGTGAAGTGCCATTGCCTAAGAGAAAGACTACAAGGTTAGGTTAGGAAGGTTATGAATAGGAGAATTCTTATTAACAAGAAATCGATTCTATTAAAGACTCAAACGGGCTTGTAGAATTAAATCAAGATGACGCTTGTAATTACAAGCGAAATAAAGTTCGCGTGTAACCAGTCTGAGCATATTGAGATAAATTTAATAAACTGTCCAAGAACATGCTAGGTTAGCCAGTACTCGTGTTCCGAGTGCATTAAGTGGCTCTTAGTAAGACTCAGAGAGCGCTTGCTTACGACTTTAACCTCTCTTCACTAACGTAATGTCGCTGTCTATCGAGACATGTCGCGTGGCGGAAATGCGATTTCTCTCTTATGACCATGCTTATGATGTCTGTGTATGTACAACCTGTTTTATGTCCCACTGTTAGACACGACTCTTCATAATGATTCACCGCGTCACTCCATTGGTTGATGACGATAGAAGTTAGGACGAAGAACATAGCAAGAAAGAGTTCTTGCTATGTTTGCCTAATAAACGCAGTTTTAACACATTGATTGTCAATTATGATAATTAAATGCACATGAGTGGCAAAAAAAAGTTTTCAAACTCTTTTTTTTAAAACTCTAAATTTTATTTACTTATATTTGCTATTAAAAAAAATCACGGCGCCGTGAAATAGTAAATGGAACTATTATTGGAGTAAAATTGTTTGTATTGAATTAATAATAACTTTAAATTAAACAAACATAATAAAAAATAAATTTTATTAAAAATACCTTTCAAATATAATATTAATATTTAAAGAAATGAAGGTACACATTATGAGGATTGTATCAGACCTTTAAAATGTAAATTTTAAATATTGAATCAACTTAGTTTGCGACAAATTAAAATATGTAATTTTATATACTTAATATACTTAATTTTATAATACTAATGGAATACAAAAAAACATTCTACACAGAAACCAGGCCATCCATCGCACACTTTGCACTCGTATAGTGTTGCAACTCTTTTTTTATTTTCTCTGCAGCCTTTGCATTCTTTTCTTACTACTTCTTTTATGATTCTTGTGCTATTTCCTTCTTTCTTTTTTCTCACCTTTACTGTTTCAATTTTTGTAAGCTTGTGGTTATTTACCACATTTCTTTTTGGAACAAGCTCGTTCGGTTTTGGCAATAACTTTTCTAATATAGCCAATCGGAAATCGTATAAATTCATTTTACTCGCAACGCAATATTTATTATATAAATAAAAGGCGTTGCTTAGGCTCATCTGCAAAGTATGTATAAACATTTTTTTATACCACCTCATAGTTTTTCCCTCACATGGGTAGTATGACAGCATCTGATCTTGTAGATCCATGCCAGACATGAAACTATTGTAGTTTACAATAGCCGAAGGCTTAACCAGGACTTGACCTCTTTTGTTAGTTACTTTTAACATTTCGTCATCGTGTTCTGTTGATATATACATTACATATCGCTTATCTTTCCACTTGCCAATGTGGACATCGTTCAGAAACAATGACTTGTTCTCGCCCTTATTAAGTGTCACGGTTTCAAGATCTACGGGATTACCTTTTCGGTTCTTGTTTAGAGTGCCAGTACAGTATGTTTGGCGATTCAATAGTTTCACTGCTAAATCATAGGAATTAAAATAATTGTCCATGTATACACTATGCCCAGAGTCTAGATTTTCTTCAAGTAATTTAAGTACTATTTTTTGAGTATGTCCTTTTCCTGCAGTCTCGTCATCAGCACCAGCATAGATTTGAAATCTTAAAACTAGGCCTTCCGGTTCTCCAAGAACGTACAACTTAATTCCGTACTTATGTCGCTTGTTTTTTATGTATTGCCTGAAAAGAAGACAACCTCGCCACAGAACCATAGACTCATCGAGAGACAGTTGCTTCCCTGGATAATAAATTCTACTCATCGTGTTATTAAAATTGTCTATTATGGGGCGAATTTTGACCAATTTATCTTTAGAACTATGCTCCGAAGAAAAATGTAGACATCGTAATATTAACATAAAGCGGTTACGGGACATGTACTGGGAAAAAGAAGGAATGTTGAAGAGCCAATGCTTTTTCCAGTAGTCAGTGAGTCTATTTAGCCTTATAGTTCCTGTATGCAGAAGTAATCCCAGAAATGTAAGAAGTTCCTGTCGTGTCAGATTTTTCCAACTAATTATTCTAGACTTGGATCTCACATCAGGTGCCTGCAAGATTCTTGCTGCATTCAAATTTGTCTCACGAACTATCAAGTCTAAAATATCGTCATCCAAAAGTAATCTGAAAGCTTCGAAGGGATCTGATGGCGCTGGAACTAATAACTCTTGATTTTTTGTGAAAATTATAGTTTTTAGTGATCTATTCGTACTCCAGTAAGACCTTGAGCCTTGTTGTGATGGTATCTTAATATTTTGATGGTACTTATTATCGCTGGTCAGATAATTTTGCGGTAGCGATGGTGTATAAGAAGTACTTTCGGCTATGTCTTGAGACGGCAAAATGGCTGTTCCAGAAGTCGTAATACTGTCATAATCTTTAGGAAAGTCTGGTGTTAATGCAGTAGACCGCAAAAGAGAAACAGGAGGTTTGGCTGAATCATCTGATATATTAACAGGTATGTCAGGCAAATTCTCACCATAATCTTGTATAATAGAAGGTGATACTGAGATCTCCAGGGTCTGTGGTAAAATATTTTTATCTGAAAAAGGTGTTGAAGTCAGTACTTGCTGGTGACACGATGGTGGTAGTAAATTGGTGGATAATTTACGATTTCTGGCACAGATATCAAAGTTACTACAGTCGCTGTCTCTACTGCTATCCGAACCTTCCTCCTCTTCAGTGCATTGCACAGTCTCCTCACTGGAGTACTCACCCCCCTCTAAACTATCGGCCTCGCTGATTGTACGTAGTTTTTTAGGCTGCGATCTCAAAGTCTTTTTGTCACAAAAACGCTTTGAAGGCCCAGGCTTATCTCTCATTTTGAATGATAAAATGACCGTTTTCAATTGGTCGAACAGACTAAACCACAGGCGAAAATACACCGCTTATTACGTGTTCAATCGATTGCCCTTATGGCCACGCGCGAAACGTAGTTATCTCGCAGGAGCCGACTGCACACTAACACTTTGATATTGATCCGGTCGAATACATGGAGCCGTGTAGACGGCCTCTCGCCACTCTCACGGCGCCGTGTACTTGGCACCATATCGACGCAGGAAAGCGATTTTGTCGTATCTCGAAAAAATACGTTTTTTTGTTATATACATAAAATCAATTACACTTATCTTATATAATAGTTTATGGTTTGAATTTTAATATTTACAAAATAAGATACTAATCATACTAGTAAACCATGTTATTTCAAATAAATGATTATTTTTTCAAAGGTGCATTTTTTGAGATACGACAAGATTGCTTTCTAGCGTCGATATGTATTAACCACTGTTGTGTTATGGTCGGAAGGGTGTAGTAAAAGAGACATATTTGTTAGGGTTAGAGTCGCATCTGTGGAAAATTTCATGTAAGACTGAGTATCTGAGGTTGATTTTACATGTCTATGAGCTGCAAAAGCCACTTACTATTAAGATATATGAAAATATACGAAAGTAGGCAAATAGCATGCATTATACTTTTAACCAATCTCGTGATAAAAAAAGGTATTATCATTTTTTCATTATGACATTGGTTAAAAAGTGTAATGCATGCTATTTGCCTACTTTCGTATATTTCATTACTCTTAAATCTCCTTTCAAGGATTAACGACTACGATCTAAAAATACCAAGGGCCGATGGACAAACATGTCCTTCGAAACATGGAAACGCGCTTGAAACCCGCTAGCGGCCACAAATCCAACTCCCAACTACACCAAAAACACTATAAAACCTTTGGATAACTTTGTACATCGGTTAAGATTCTGTCATCGGTCCACAAACTTCGAAGCTATACGGGCTTCGTACGCCTCTTTACGTCTATGAAACTTTTCTCGTGTCAAATATTAGCACGCTCTCAACGAGATTAAAGTGCTCGCGTTACCATGCAGTAGCCCTCGTGGGCAATTACTTCATAGTTTATGCACACAGCCAACACATTAATACTTCCGCTACTTGTACCACTTCTTATGACTCCGTGCACTCAAGATTCATATTCCGATTTTGAAATAAGATTTATTTTATAAGCTGTGATATGATATAGTGAGTTATAGAAATATTGCAACTATTATTACATTAGTAATATTGTTTCTATACTTAAAGGTGTTAAGGATAGTCCAATCTAAGGTTGCTAAAGTTATATATTATACCTATGTATAATGTATTTATTTTTTAAATTCAATTACCTATGCAATACCTAACAACAGTACAATTGCAAACTCAGCAGTTCAAATTAAAGAAAACCTTTCGAAAACGGTAATTTCTTCCCCTAAAATGAATAATCATTTTGTATGTGGAATATAATCATTTACAAATCATACCGATACATTTTTCGCAATATGTAGGTACTTTATTTGTTAAGGGGGATAGACATTTTAATTGTTCGACACTTGAAATGCCTACGGGCTACGATACAGCACCCTATGGCTAGGTTACCCTTGACTGACTGCACCCTCGTCTAGGGAGCGAGCAATCGATGCCACCCTCGTCTCTGTCCACATCAATATTGACTCAGGTGCCTTCCCCCTGTAGCGAATAAGAAAGTTACTGAGACTTCGTAAGATAACACTATAGATGCTTAAATATAAGAAAAAATGTATCTGTTACTGGATAGCACTTAAGACGCCAGTAGCTTAGCCGCAAGAATTAAATTAAATTATCTAAAAACATATTCGTAATGTTTTGTTGTAACTTTGATTTTTTTAACAAATATTATGATAAGTTGATTTTATTAATTATGCTTCGTGGGAATTCTGTCTTTTATTTGGCACACATATATAGTCTTACATAAAAAAGACAAAAAAATATACAAGTAAGTATTTGCTATTTGCATCAGTCGTGTATGTACATATGTGTGTGTAACTGTGTACTACTGAAGGCGTTCGAGGACATGGTTATATTAGCGAAAGTTCTAACGTCCGTTAATACAACTTGATTATATAACTTAAAAGTGTTTGGACACCGACCATCTGTCATATCTTTCAATTATGTAATTTCATGTAATTACTCCGTTTTTAGGAATAGTCATTGACCTTTCAGTAATGTGTTTCATAACTTTCGTTTGCAAATTTAAAATACATTAAGTAGGTAGATATATATATATTTTTTACTTATTTAAAAAATCAAAGATTTGATCTTTTTTAATTTTTAATTAAATTACTCTTTAAAATAGATTAATCTTCTATGTTCAAAGTGCTACGATCTAAGTGGTGAAATGAAAAAATAATGTAAATATGTAAGATTACTAATTTAATTTGGTTACTGGACGCCACACGTTTAAAAATAACAAGACTCTTATTTTCTCACAAATTTTGTAAGATTCTAAGAATATTGTGAGCATTAAAATGTATAGATACACATTTACTTGTGCCAGCTTAATACAACATTTAAACAGTATAAAAGACTTAATAAAATTATTTTGCCAAAAAGCTTAAAAAGTTGAAATCATTACTATAAAACAAAGCTATGAAAGATAATAACTATGAAATAAACAGTAAACAATAACAATAAGTGAATATTAATCGAGGTATTGGGAACTATTTATAAGGACAAGAGTCACGATAAGGCTAACGATAAACGTGCGTTTCCAAAAATGGTATCGGTCGTGTTATTCCGACAAGGTGTTTTGGCGACCAGGTGAAAAGGTTGGATACCCACATCTGCCCTGTTTACTTACAAAGATATTTGTCGCCTAAATGATGCAAAAACATAATTAACAAAGTAAATGTTTGATTATACGACCAAAAGGTTACTTTCTTGGATATTCTCATAAAATCTTTTTCTTTATGAGACGGAAAAAAGTTATATTTCGTATTTATTCGGCAAAAGTTTAATTATTTAAGGTTAATTCCGTGAATTTGTGGTTTTATATCAAAACATCCTAGCTGCATTAACAAAAATTTTGTTCATTATTGTGATTTGTGCATTAGGTATAGTGCATTTATGTTTAAACTTGTTTTTAGTGTTCGAATATGCTTGTCTTAAAATCGGTTAAGTGTAATTCACATCAGTGCAGTATCGCTGTACAATATTGTACACGTATGTACAATATTGTACATAGTATTGTAAGTTGGCGCAAAACGGCTTATCTTCAATTGTTTTTCTTTACAGTTTGTATTATGACCTTACTAAATATAATATTCATAGCAAAGAAAAAATAAACAACAGTCAAAATAGCGGGTTAATTAATGAGATGAAAACATTTAAAGTAAAATATTTTATTTATTGGCTATTCTGTTGACATTACTTATTAAGGTAAAAGGCGGATGATAAGCATAGACTTTTACTTAGGTTATTTTTTGAACGTAACCTTAAAAACGTGTGAGTATATTAATTTAACTTTATTTGATGCTCCGTGTCGCAAAACAACATAACCTTAGGTGTATTATATATTTAGAAATATATTAGAGGCATAACAAGAATGCGATGGCTAACAAAATCCAGATATCCGCAGAATTA